>APFE031253422.1:40162-59378 GCA_000404065.3 Pinus taeda | reverse complement strand
AATTACACAGTTACTGAAAAGGAATTTTTAGCAGTCATTTATGCTATTAATAAATTTCGACATTACATTACTGGTTACTCTACTTTTGTTCATACTGACCACTCGACTATTAAGTATTTAATGAACAAATCTGTCACAAATGCTCGAGTCAGCAGGCAATTACTGTTATTACAAGAGTTTGATATTACAATTGTAGATCGACTAGGTAGAGAAAATGTAGTTGTTGATTTCCTTTCTCAATTAAAAGTTGATGATAATACTCCAGTAGATGATTCCTTTCCTAATGAATATTTATTTGCAGTATCTGCTCACTCACCTTGGTATGCATACATTGCCAATTATCTGGTTGCAGGGATGTTACCATTACACCTATCACATCAAGAGAAAAGAAAGATCATTCAACAAAGTGCTCAATATAGCTGGATAAGTGGGTGTATTTTCTATACAGAACTTGATCATGAAATCCGAAGATGCATTAGAGAAGATGAGGTTTATGATATACTGAAGGCTTGTCATGATGACCCTTGTGGAGGGAATTTTGCTGATAAGAGAATGACACATAAAATTCTCAGGATGGGTTATTATTGGCCCTCACTCTTCAAGGATGCAAAGAAATATGTTCAGGCCTGCGATAGCTGTCAGAGAATGGGTCAACCTAATCATAGAGATGAAATTCCATTGAATCCCTAGGTAATACTTGAACCCTTTGAAAGATGGGCTCTAGACTTTGTGGGGCCCATTAATCCTCCATCCAATTAAAGAGTTTACATATTGGTTTGTACAGATTGTATGACTAAATGGGTGGAAGCTAAGGCACTCATTAGAGCTAATGAAGAATCTATTTTAGCCTTTCTATTTGAAGAAATCTTTGTTAGATTTGGAGTGCCTAAAGAGCTAGTTACAGATGGAGGACCTCCTTTCAATTCTCATGGTTTTAAAGCCACCCTTCAAAAATATCATATTCATCATAGAATGACTACACCATACCACCCCCAAGCCAATGGACAGGTGGAGAGCACAAAGAAAGTTATAGAAGCCATTCTAACAAAAACAGTGAAAAAAAATACGAAGGATTGGTCTCAAAGGCTCCCTGAAGCACTATGGGTTTACAGAACTACCTGGAGAAATACTACAGGATTTTCTCCCTATGAATTGGTTTATGGTAAAAGTGTTGTTTTTCCTGTGGAATTTGAAATTAAAACCTTAATAACTGCTTTAGTTGTTAACCTTGATTTGACTAATGCACAGACAGCCAGGCTGCAGAAGCTCCAGGACTTGGATGAAAAGAGATTAGATGCCATCCATCAGAAAACTATGATCCAACAGAAAAGAACTAGGTGGCATGATAAAACCATAAAGCATAAGCAGTTCCAAAAAGGTAATTGGGCCTTATTGTATGATTCTTAGTTTGAAAATTTTCAAGGGAAATTACGAACAAGATGGTTGGGACCTTATGAAATAGATACTGTTTTTCCCAATGGAACAGTAAGGCTCCTAACAATTGATAATTCTAGAACACCATTATTAGTAAATGGGTATCGACTCCATCTGTATCAGCAACCCATTTCCAAGGAGAATTTTAAGGCCACTTGCATGGTAGATTCACATTATCTCTTTTTGGGGGAGCCTGCTTCCCCTCATTGCACCTAATTTCTACATTGTATTTTTAGCATTAGATTAGATTTCTTAACTAATAATCCTTGTCAAGGGTTGGCATGTTACAATTGATTATTTTGTAGATTCCAGATGTAGGAAAGGCTGACTGGAAAGGACAATCCTACTACAAGTAGATATAAGCTTCATTTTGTGAAGCACTGTTATCTCATTTCAATCCATAGTTCATCCCCCCATTTTCCATAACATTTCCATCATCTTCCACTTTTTCTCTTCCCCATTATTTTCAGCAACATTTTTCCTATTTTTATCATCAATGAAATAGTATTATTCAATAACATTTTCCCTATTTCTCCCATTAAACAGTACTTTTCAGCAACATTTTTCCTTATCTTCCCCGTTGCTGAAACACCATCCTCCACCCATTTTCCCATTGCTGAAACACCATCCTTTACCCATTTTCCTGTTGCTGAAACACCATCCTTTCTCCATTTTCCCGTTCCTGAAACACCATTTCTTTTCAAAGAAAAACATTACCACACACTACTTTCTGTTGTGAAAATCACTTCTTCCATTATTTTTATAACTCTGTGCTTTCACTGCCTTCTCCTATGATTATACAAGACTTTCATATAATCACCCTCATGTTTCAAAACCCTCTTCCATAACTATTGATGATCTATTATCAACGCACACTATATTTTCAGAATATGTATCAAAGGTAAACATGATGTATGTAATTATTATGTGTAAATACTATTAAACTATAGTTAAATGAGAAGATTATCTCATTATTACCACAATCCCCATACATTTAAAGTCATTATTTCAGCCATAGTTGGGGGAATACCAAGATTATACGCCATCATTTCACAACAAGCCAATTATCGTCATTTTTTTACCCACGATCACGTCTTATCACCCTGCCTCTGTGTTGTTACTCCATGTTCTCATTCACAAAATTTAGTCTGTCCGAAGTGCGGTAACTCGGTTTTTGACTGTGCATTTTACTGAAGCTGGTTAACTATGGGAGGACCTGCTATTCAACATGAGCCTGGTTCGATAGCTCTACTAGAATTACACCCAGAAGTATATCAAATTTTTCAGCGGGTAGGATGGGTAGAATATTTTCAGAGGCTTCAGGGATTTGATCCACAAAATGTCCTTGAATTTGCACGTAATTTATGGGATGGCTATTCTACTGTCCAGGGAGTTCTAATTCTGGTCTCAGAGTATGATATAGCACAGGTTTCAGGTTTACCGGTCACTAGCACTCGATGGTTTAGTTGTAAGCATATCATTCTGAATGCACATCATGACTTTCTTCTACCAAAAGAGCAGGTCGAGACCAAAGGCCGGGGTGTCTGACTTCACTCATTACCGCCTCCATAGCCAACAGTTGCTGAATTCGTCAAGCATTATCTCACCTGTGAAGGTCGCTACCATGTAGTCTATCAGCATGATTTTGTCTTGTTAAATAATTTGAGACATGGTTGACTGTTGAATATGCCGTATTATTTACTTGGGTGTCTAAAGAATATGTCACATTATTGTAGACAAGAAAAATTCCCACTCCTTTCCCTCACCCATCACCGTCTTGTCCAGCTACTAATTCAGAGGGGTTTTGCTCGACAGAACCCCCCTCTCAATAAACCACCCCTAGACCCTGAACAAGCAGCTGAAATTCCTCAAGAAGCTGCTAAAATTCCTCAAGAAGCTACTGAGAATCCTCAAGAAATCTTTGAAAATCCCTCCGAACAGCAACCAGGGAGCATTCCTGATCCCCCAGAAATTCCACCAGCAGAATCATCCAACCCAATTGACCCTCCCACCACATCAACTCCATCCCATAATTTTGCAGAATCATCTAATCCTACTATCCACATTCCTAGTGATGATTCTGAAGATAACCTTCCCATCGCTATGCTAAAAAGAAAAAGGCAAAATAAGATTGTTTTCCTACCAAAAAAATGAACGAGGGCCTCAACTAAAGAAGCTACCATCTCTTATAACCCCCCCCTCTAAAAAAACCCACTCATAAAAGGAAAATTACTTCTCTCCCTACCTTTTTACCCCGAAGACGAATGAGGGCATCAATTGAAGCAGCAACTGTTGCTACCATCCTAAATTCCTCACCTATTGGTCTAAAACCCCATACCCCACCACAGTCCCAAGTCCCTGAATCGTTACCTGTCTCACCCTCAGGCACTGAAACACAAGAACCAGATGCCCAGGATTTTATGACACCATTTCTTTCAGAACAAGTAGTTGTCGCACAAGAACTAGCTACTCATTCAACAACTGCCACACAAGAACCAACTGCTGATCCACAAAATTTAGATACCCAAGATGTTGCACATCAAGTAGCTATCACACAAGAACCAGCTACTCATTCAGCAGTTGTCACACAAGAACCACCTACTGATATACAGAAACAGATGACCAAGATGTTGCACATCAAGTAGCTGTCACACAAGAACCAGCTACTCATTCACCAGCTATCACACAAGAACCACCTGCTGATATATAGAATACATATGACCAAGATGTTGCACATCAAGTAGCTGTCACATAAGAACCGGCTACTCATTCAATAGCTATCACATAAGAACCACCTGTTGATATACAAAACACAGACGACCAGGATGTTGCACAACACATAGCTGTCACACAAGAACCAGCTACTGATTCAGCAACTACCACACAAGAAGCACCTGATGATATGCAAAATCTGGATGCTTAGGATGCTGCAAACTATGTAGCTGCTACAAAACAACAAGCTACTCATCCAGTAGCTGCCACACAAGAATCAGCTACTGAGACTGTGACTACTACTCAAAGCCCAGTCACCCTGGCTTCCCTTCTACAGGAAAGTGAGTTTCTAAAATCAGAACTCAAAGCTTATAAGCAAGAATCAATAATGACAAGGGAAGACTATGACAAAGAGCTTAATTTGTACACTTTAGCTCATGCAGCATCCACATCCGAGAAAAATACAGAGAAAGACCAATATAGGGAATATATGTGCAGCCAATGCGGTAACATTTATCAGCAAGCTGGTTATAAAATAGTTGAAATTCCACTGCCTGGAGCCTCCCCTGCATCCACTTCTGCTGCAATTAAAGAGAAACAGCTTGCTGTCACACAAGAACTAGCAGGGCCTTCAAAAAAATTTGAAAAAGAAGTTAAACCACAAATACCTTGGCCTACAAAAACTGTGCTTACTCAGACTAAAAGTCCTGTACCTCGGCCTACAAAAACTCTCTTTACTCAGACTGAACCTCGACCTACAAAAACTATGTTTATTCAGACTGAACCTCTGCCTACAAAGACTATTTTTACTCAGACTAGTAGCACTGAAGCACAAATTGATAAATGGAAGAAAGGATATGTTATGTCGTAAGATAGGATCTTGCAGGAGCATAACTCACTGTGGAAAAACCATATATATTCAAATTGGGAAGCTTTGGAGCAGGTACCCCAACATTCTCATGCCCAGAAGAAGGAGAATAAACATCTAAAAACTAGACTACTCCTCATGTTTGATTTGGTTAAGAGATTATTAGCTACCAGGAAACCATCTTCCAATTACTCTCTTTTTCTTGCAGAATGCTTAGCGTTATTTCAAATAAAGGCAATTAGAGATGGGAGACCTCATGAGGTCTCTGGACCTGAAAAGTTTGTGAAAAATTTCACAGAAGCATCTACCAGTGAACAACATTTACTCTATGAATTGTATCTCCATAATGAAGCTATCCCTGAGGATAGGAAGCTCAATCTGAACTCTTTGGTAGGTGATGTTCAGATCAGGGCGTTTGTCTCCTTCCTTGCTAATCACCTCACATGGCAGAATGCCTTTCTTTTAGCAAGGCATAATGAAAACAATCATATTCTGTGGATTCGATCCGAGCCACAGAATTCTGCCATTTTTGTTGTTGAATATCGTCAATTTTTGAAGGAACCAGGAATGGGTGAACACATCAGGCAGCTACAAGCAATAGTGTTACAATACTGCCAACATTTTGTTAAATCCAAGGGAGCTCTGGCCTTAAAAGCAAATAACTTATTCTGGCAACAGTCTTCTAAGGAAATGCATGGGCATCACCCCTTTAGTACTCCTAATGTTGAAGTAGCAATTTCAAGGGTACCTGACTATGTCAAATGTGTTCATCAATGTGCTGAAAAATGGGTAGGATATCATTTCCATTTTCCTCTTTTATGGATGCCAGCACAAGAGTATAAGGCTCATTATAGGTTGACCAAAAAGGAAGAAGCAGCAGCATGGCAGAAGTTACAAAATGTGCACGGCTTCAGAGATCTGGCTGACAGTACCTTCTGTAGTTATTGCCTAAGTAATTTGCACTCCAAGCCCCAGTACCCAGACTCAGATTCAGAGTAAAGTTGCATGAGGACTTGCAACCCTTTCAGTTGGGGGGGATGTTAGGACCCTACATTATCCCTTTTTGATCACATATTTTGCTATCATTTCACCCTTTTCCAATCCATATTTAAATCCATGTTATTACTTTAATCCATTTTTCCGAAGCTATACAATATTTCTTCTCATTACTATATGTTTAATTTATTTTACATATAATTACATTACCTTCATAGTTAATCATTGATCGGATAGTTGCTGAAACAATTTATCGTTGCAGTCTACATTACTGAAACAATGTGAAGGTTGCAGGTTTATCATTACAGTTTATGTTGCTAAAACAGTTAGAACAGTGCGCAAATCCTATTGCTGAAACAACCTGTGATTTGCATTTTAGATTCGGCAGCAACAAAATGAGATCATCGAAGGAGCTGTTACACTGGCCGTAACAACTACATTCCAAAGTCGGCATTGTCACAACCATTGTAACAGCGTTTTGTTAATGGAAGAACTAATTATCCTATTTTGGCATATCGGGTTAAAGATAGGATTTATAATGTAATCAATTGTAATATATGTCTCCTCTTTAAAAAGAGGACACATTTACATTAGAGGGAATATGGACAGACTGTGGGAAGGTCTAGCTGAAAGTAAAAGGACTGGAATCGTTTGTAATATGATACATTAACAGATGAATAAAATATCGTTCTGAGCATTCCTTTCTAGTTCCTTTTTCTGGGGAATATTGTGAGAAGGAAAGGGCCTACCTTCATCACAAGATTCACCCATTAAATTCTTGTAGCGTGTTGAGTGTTATTTTCCATTCATACCTTGTTAAGTTCTGTTTACTAAATTTGCTTATGCGTTATTGGAACTCTGCACTTATTACTGAAACCCTGTTTTTCAATTGATGACTGCATTACTTTCATAAGTTCATTCACAGCTAATCAGTGAGTGTTTTAATTGGTAATCAAGTTCACAGAGTGAGTTTGTGAAGCATAGTAATCAGAAACAGGTGCTAAAGATTCTTGCTTGGGGAATAGGGTCCTGTTCTCTGTTATAGCATGACTAGTCTTTTCCTTTGCATATTGATTTCTTTTCCTAGATTGTTCTTTTTAATGTAATCAAGGGTTCTTAGATAATTGTCTACAATAGATTGTTCCTGCTGTAACTCAAAGTAGAGCTTCAATTTGCTAAGGCAAGGTGTGATTAGTATATTTGTTACTACAACTTTTTATTGCTTTTGAGATTGAGCATATATAGTGTGTAGTTTCCTTTGAAATAAACAGACTTCCCAGGGTTGACAATTCATGTAGCACTTAGTTGTTTGAATTAATAAGCAATTAAAGTGACCAACAACCAACAACTTGGACCTCAATTGTTTGCAAATCACCTTATATTCTCCTAAGAGGAGGGACATGACCTTTAGCGTGTTTGTTTTGACAAATTTTGGATGTGATGTTGTAATGTTGGTGCAAAAGCATTGGAGCCTTTGAATGATTAAGTCATCACATTCTACATCCAACATAAGTATAACAAATCTGGATTTTTCCATACATTCTAAAATTTTTCACCTCTGAAAGAAAGTAAGAAGGTTGATATTTTCGAATCCTTGGAGGGATCCTATCATTACTTGAAAAATATTTCGCATGATGTCATAATTGTAGGGCGGTAGCAGTGCTAGCAAGGCTAATATTTTACTGAGACAAGTGGCGAATATGAGTTCAACCTTTTCACAAGAATACTCCAAGAACCTAGGCTGTATCAAAGTATGCATGGATGGCTTCAAGGCCCAACCTAACCCTTTCTAATATGATTGCTCCTTGAGACATAAAGCTATGTATAATGTGTCTAACAATAGGAGGACATCTTCTAAATATGTTCCCTACATTTTGGATCCAAGTTCAAAGAGACACTTGATTCTTACATCTTCCTTCCGAATATCCTTTGACTGTTGAAGGATAGCATGGATCGTCTGAGAGAAAGGCCTATTGTTATGCTCTTTCTTCTAATATGGAAGTTGTTGTCATTTTTTATTCACTGAAGTATTGCAGCCCAAAGGATCAACGAATGTACTGATATGGTGATTCTTGAGGCGTTTCCAAAAGTAAATCCATGACATTATGGCTTGGCATCAATGGATTTTAAGCCTTCATCTTCCTTCTCTCTCCTTGGCTTTCTTCAATAAAATTGATTTACCTCTGAATAATTATTTCTGGCAATAAACTTCTACAACAACAATATTCTCCTGAAATAATAACCTTCATCTGGATCTTCTATGCGGGGATACCACTCAAATATAATAGGAGCATCGGGGACATATTGAAATGATGTCTCCATGCAATGTCACTGCCCTTTATTTTTCCTTTACAATTATAAGGTGGCACCTTAAGGTTTGAATCTCCTCTTAGGTGGTGTCTTTGGCCTCATGACCTCCCAATTCCTGCACAACGAGTGTATGGTCCTCGACTATGTGCTTTCTATTTTTTCTATACCATTAGCACTAGTGATGGACCGATGGCCCACACGCACTAATTTGTTGACTTCATGGCACAGATTTTCAATGCTCTTGCACAATTGGCTTCTTAGTCTAAGCAAAATTGTATGATCCTTTGCTCTCGACTTTGTGTGTTTGTGCAATGTATATGTGGCTTCCACATATGAGAATATGGCCTGTCCATGTATTAATGGACCTCAGCTTGCCTTCTACTACGATAACTTTTGGGCCAAACTCCTACGCTATGGATGAATGGGCTCTCAACTCATGGCTTCATAGTTGTCTACGTAGGGAATGCATGGACTGCACACAAAGATCAATGTTGTCATCTTCCCCGTTCGCACAACAAATGATCCTGCAACATCTAATTTCCAGTTGGTGGTGTGTAACGGGCACTTCACTCCACCAACATGGTATTAGTAGAGGAAAGCCTGCAATCAATCACATCTTGAACCTCCAACCAACAAATCATTTAATAATTCTGCAACCTATTCAAGTTTGGAATCTTTTTTGGATAACCAATGCCAATAGTGGTGATCATCTCCCCAAACAATGTCTAAGTTCCTTGCAGATAGCTTCTGTAAGAATGAATTCTTCCAAGCATGTGAGTGAAAACACCTAAATCACCCAACAATATGATACCTATGGCTCCCTGGCGCTGGCAACTGCCCACGAATTTTGCAATGTTATTTGTTCATGGCTTCAAACAACAATAGCCTGTGTCCTTCTACAAATTTATTTTGTGTTGGTGCTCTCACGTGATGGATTTATGCATTATGGATGGTGGCCCCCTCATATGTATGCACCTCCTAATCATTTGATCAACCCACTGTATATTGATAACACTGTACAATCTGATGTTGTTGAGAATGGCCTTGTGACCTTGCAATGTGGTAAAATGAGCATATAACCCCACAGACTTGGCGTCTAAGCCCTCCTACACAGCACTCAACAACTGTGGTGAGGCTTGATGGACCACATTACCTCTTACAATTGAATGGATGGCACATGATATTCTATATGATTTTAATTGTGGTCCCAACAATCTTTGCATGTCTTAAACAAAAAGAACCTCGCTATTCGATGACAACCCTTCACCCGTCAATATATGGAGTGGTTTTAGCGTCTATAGGTTTATGAGATTTTATATGGATGGTTCCCTCCTCAACTTTGAGCTCTTGTGCGATTGACGTGTGGAATGAGTTGTGATCACCCAATCAGTCATTGACCCTGATTGCATTTATAAATTCGGCCTCTAATATAATGGAAATAAATGGAATACTTCTGCTCTTTGCATGTCAGTTTGGCCTTCTATAAATGGTGATATCGTTCTCACAATGTTGAATATGACCAATGTTGAAACTCGACACCCCACAAATCATTTAGAATTCGCCCTATTTGGAAAAAAAAAAATTTACACACAACTTCAGGAAGAAGACTCTTGGTCTAGGCATTCGAGTCTCTGAGAAATAGTGGTGACGACCTCTTAATAAATTAGCCTTGGCCTCCTTCAAATATTCTCACGCCCTTTCTTACTTTCTTGATTTCTTCTTCTTCTTATTTTTATTTATTTATTTATTTTAATAAAGAAACCCTCTTCCCTAATACAAATCTACATCTGATTCTCACACTGAGTAGAAATTAACTGAAAGGTAAAATACTAACTAGGGTGATACCAAATACCACCGAAGATGGAAACTACCAGCTAGGGCAAGAAGAAATCCCCACTGAAGTTACGAAAATCCTGCAAACAAAATTCCCTCTAGTTGGCAGTATGGACAACTATGATACCACTGTAATATCCCAAACATCCAAATTCTTAATAGATTTGGTACACTCTAGGTGTTCTAATAAAATTCTTGCAGTAAAAACATTGAACACAAAACATATATGAGAATGTAGCCTCTGATTTATGTAAATAACTAAAAACAAAATAACATGCCTACACAAGGCCTACCAAAGCCATGTCTATGACACCTATGCATGCCCATCAACAGAGAAATTAAAGATATTGAAGCACAATCGTGGATCCTAGATGGATCCACTAGAGAAATCTCACCCATGGGGTTTTCATCCCTAGGATCAAACTGAAACTGGCCAGGCCAAGTTCTCAACAAACACAATTAGATAGATAAACTCACAATGCTCACATTATTAGGCTCCTATCCCCTTTTATAGGCTTGATGGACTCTTTAGAGACTTTATTTTATTGTTTTTCCTCAAAAAATGAAGGCAAAAACCATAGGACAATGTGGTGAGCGAATACCACGATAAATACCATGGGAAGATTCTGTCCACTTTGACCATATCCAAAAAAAGGGAATATTACACTCATGAGTCGACTCCTTTGGATTGTTACAAGGATTCTCCTTCAACATATCATGATAACCTTTAGATCGCTTTAATAAACCCACCTTTGGAAGTTTGGGTTAAGGTTTTGAAAAAAAAGCGAAAGAAAGGTTGCTCCGGGGACCTGCATCAGATTGGGTGATTCTCTTTTGTAATTATTTATTCTGTGATCTAAAATACAAACTTGAAGGTGATGGGAAAATTTGCAAGTAAAGTTTTATGTCTTTTAGGCAATGGATCACTTTGCAAAAACACATAAAATAATGGTTTTAAAACTTAATTAACAACATAAAAACAAAGATAAATATATCATATATAGAAACACAAGACAACAAAATGATAAAGGAGTTCACCCCACTTTTGGGCTACATCTCCTCGTCCAGCTTCCAATGTTCGACCTCTTTCATTAAGTGCTCAATTTTTTGTTTGCGTGGATTTACAAAGCTTATAATGAAAACATTATGTCTCCAATGGCTCCAGAACATTCAAAAACCCTAGTTGGGCTCTTGTTGGGCTCAATTTGGCCAAAAACTGAAGAAGTTATGCTCTAGAGAAGTTTTTCTGCTAACTTCTCTACAAATTGCACTCTCTTGCTAACTATTCTACGAATTGCACCTTTTTTGGAACTGTCAAGCGCCATTTTCGCCTCACGTCGGTGAGATTCCCGCTAGTTCAGGTGCATGTTGTTGGTTTGTTTAAATTCCCTCTAACTCCTTCGAGCAGAAAAAAAGGGCCACATATGGGCAAGGGCTGGTCCTTAATGATGCCCACCCCCATTGGTTAAGCCCCTCAACGCGGGGTCATGGTCACATGGGTGCCACAAGTCTAAGGGTTGGGCTAACTACCCACCCTTCTTTTCAGGCCCCATTAAACTTTTGCGTTGGGTCATGTGATTGACATATCACCCTAAGCCTAAGCCCCTTGCTAGAGAACCTTCCCCCTGGCACTTTCAACCTAGAGCGCTGGTTTTATGGGCTTGCATATGACCTTGGCACTAGCCCCCCTCCTCGCACTAGTCGCCAAAATTCGCCCTGCCTCTGGTCACATGGTATAAGGTTTAGACGGTGGGTTGGGGCTAAGCCTCGAGCCCTTGGTGGCTCCGCCCACAGTCTCGTAGTTTGTGTAGTGACTAGGATCCAGGGTCTTAGCCTCGGTCGCTTCCCCCAACGCTTCAACGTCGAAAACTTAAATAGATGTTTGATGCTATATGGGTTAAGAACCACCACGCGATGTAGTGGTAAGGCATTGTGTTGCAAACCTTGAGGTCCGACATTCAAATCTGGTCAGTTCTTTAGTTGACCCATACCCAAATTTTATTGACCTTCGTGGTGCCACATGGCAACCCATGACTAGGCCATGTGGCAACCCATCATTGGTCCACATAAAATATGCCAAAACCAATTAGAAATTTTCAAATTGAACCATTCAGATGATGCCACTTGGTAGCTTTCCATTGGCCTACAAGGTACAATCAGCTTTTCGAGTCAGCCTACCCAATCAGTCTACTGAGTCATCATATGGACTACCTAGTTAGTAGTCGTGCACCCAACCTGCAAACATTTTACCTGTTTGGGAAAACAACCAGAACGTGATATCTGGAGCATACGATATCGGTTTTGAGTGATTCAACTTGTGTTAGATTCAGGTCAGCGATGAGTTCTACGCTTTGGCACCAAGTTCGTGCACTTTTGAACACATTGAATTTTGTTCACTTTAGAAATAGTTGTCTTTACTTAGTAGAAATCTACTTTCTAACTATTCGAATTATATCTTAATAAATATTAATATAAAACCTACCTCAAAATCAAGATAAAAAATTACCTTTCTAATGTCATAAAAATAAATTAAACATTTTATAAAAAGTTAAAATCTCACACATTCTCTTTAACTTCAATATGAGACCTGTCTCAAATTCAAATCAAGATAAGTGTCAAGCCAAGAGGTAACTCATCAAATGAAATTTGTTTATTCACTTAGATTTCTCATAGTTATATACATGAGGGAGTGACTCTTGGGTTTCATCTCCCGATGACTCTTCCTTTTCCATTATTTATTATTTACACTATTTACAACTGCTCACCCAATCCCCATTATTAGGTGTCAACATTCCCCCCCTAACCTGAAGGGGTGTTGGTGAGTCCAAGCATCGTTCTGAATCTTTCAAGCTTTTCTCTTTGAAGTGATTTGCTGAATATGTCTGCAATCTACTCATTAGTGGAACAATGGGATAGATGAATTGTCTTGGCCTCAACATGATGTCGAATCAGATGGTATTTTGTATTGATGTGCTTCGTTTGATCATGGAACTTTGGATTCTTGGCCAACTTTATTGCAAAGGTGTTGTTAATCATGAGTGGAGTTGAATGTACTTGTTTTACTTGCAAACCTTCCAAGATTTTCCTGAGCCACACAATTTATTTTGTTGCCTCAACTTCTTCCACATATTTTGCCTCTGTTGTGGAATATGCTGGAACTGATTGTTTGTGTGATCTCCAGGAGATAGCTCTTGATCCAAGACACATAGCATAACCAGAAGTAGATACCGCATTTTCTTTGTCTTCATCGAAGTTTGAATCAGAGTATCCAATCAAGCTGAAGTCGCCCACCTGTGTATACTTCAGTCCAAAGTCTTGAGTTCCCTTCAAGTACTTTAGAACTCTTTTTATAGCGGACCAGTGTCCCTCACAAGGCTTTTTCATAAACTTGGAGAGGATTCCAACAACAAACGAAATGCCTGGTCTAGTAGTAGTCAAGTAGTTGAAACTTCCTACAAGCTGTCTATACTTTGTTGCATCCTCAAATTATTTTCATTCAATGGATGTGAGCTTTAAGTTTTGTTCCATTGGAGTAGTTAGAGGATTCATTCATCCATGCCAAACATGTTCAACAGATCTCCAATGTACTTATTTTGAGAAAGGAATATAGACTTCGGATGTTGAGTTATTTCAATACCAAGATAGTAATGAACATAGCCCAAATCAGTCATTCAAAGCCTCAATTACTTCTTTATGGATGGAATGTAGCTCTCATTGTTCACTGTCATCAAAATATAATCTACATATACCACAATATATACAACTATTTTTCCAACTTTCTTGACAAACAAAGTTGCATCATCAAGATCATAATGTTTGAAATTGAGTTTCAGAAGATGCTCAATTAATTTCTCATACTAGGCTTGCGGTGCTTGCTTGAGGCCATACAAGGATTTCACAAGTTTTCATACTTTATGTTCATGTCCTTTCACAACGAATCCTTCAGGCTAGGACATAAAAACATTATCTTTTAGATCTCCATTCAAGAAAGCAGTTTTTACATCCATTTGATGGAATTTCCAACCGTTCTGAGCTGCTAAGGAAAAGAGTGTTCGAATGGTAGCCCGTTTTACTGTGGGGACAAAAGTATCCTCATAATCAACCCCTTCCTTCTGTGCAAAACCTTTTGCCACACGCCTATCTTTGTGCTTGTCCAGTGAGCCATCCACTTTATACTTGTTCTTGTAGACCCACTTGCAGCCAATTGGTTTTGTTCCCAATGGAGGATCAACCAGCTTCCAAGTGCCATCCTTTATCAAGGAATCATATACTCCTTTTGCATCGCTTCTTTCCATTCATCATGAGAAGCAGCTTCTTTGAAGGAATTTGGTTCAAAATCTGCAGACAAATTTAATTCACAATCATAAGAAACATCCATATCAATAAGTGAATCAAGGTCACCTACATCACCTCCATTTTGCCAATTTGGATTTCTTGTTCCTGTCTTTCCAACCTCATCAGGATGAAAACTTTCAAGTGTCTTTGTTAGCCACTTTGGAAGACCTTTCTGAGATGGTCCAAGCTGCTCAGTTAATTGAGTTGGAAATGAATCAAGATTGAGTCTCCTAATTTTGTCAATCATATCACTCAAAGTATCATCATTGGTTGGAGTTTCATGTGGGGGAGAGAGTGCTTCAAAAGAAGATTCCAAAAATTGATCCAGTATAGGAATCCCCCCTTCAAGATGTGGAATCTGATTATCAAATTCTTGAAATGATTTTTCATTTGCGACTCTATCCAAGCAATTAAGTTTCCACTCAACAACATTGCCAGATTTGGATGATTCAAGAACGATTACATCTCTAGATACAATAAAAAATTTATTAACTTCATCATAGAGACAGTATGCTTTGGAGGTGTTTGAATACCCCAGCAAGATACACTTACGACTCCTTGCACCAAGTTTGTTTCTATGTACTTTTGGTATCAAGGCATAACAGGTGGAACCAAAGACCCTAAGATGCTTTACCAAAGGAATGTGACCATACCACATTTCATAAGGAGTCTTGTTTCTAATAACATTAGATGGACATCTATTCTTTACATATACAACACATAGAACTGCATCAACCCAAAACATCAATTTTGCATTCTTGAAAAACATCATGCAGCGCACCATATTCAATATTATCTTATTCATTCTTTCATCTACTCCGTTCTGTTGGGGATTATAAGGCACAATTGTTTGATGTTTGATCCCATGTTAACAAAGATAGTTTTAAAATTCATTTGAAGTGTATTATTTTCCATTATCAGTGCGAATAAAGCCAATATGAGATTGTGCATCATTTTCAATCCATGTGTGAAAGTTCTTGAATGTTTGAAAAGCATCAGATTTGTTCTTCAATAAATAAACCCAACACATTTTGGTGTAGTCATCAATAAATGTCATCATATATTAATTTACATTTGCAGAAGGAACATGCATTAGACCACATAAATCTAAATGAATGAGTTCAAGTTTTCTATGTGTTCTGGAATGTGAATCATGAAAAGATTGTTTGTTATTCTTTCCTAGAATGCAAGCATCAAATTGCTTAAGTTTCCTAGGAATTGTAGGAAAACCAGTAACACCATTTTTCTTCAACAAGCGGAGGTTGTCATAGTTCAAGTGTCCAAATCTAACATGCCATAATAAACTTGATGGAAATGTACCTTCATAATAATGAGAATTGTATGAGAAATTTTGTGCACGAGGCGAGGTACCTTGCAGCTTGAGAAGCCTTTATTCTTCTATCCCCGTCATGACAAGTGAGTGATCTGATTCTTTTCTCACCTTAACCTTTCCATCAAACATATGAATGGAGTGACCTTGCGATGTGGACTAAGGAGAGAAAGTTTCTCCTCAACTGTGGGAGATATAAAACATCATGTAGAAGAAAGTCTAGAAGACCAGGCAATTTGAGCCTGATTGTGCCAAGCCTGATGGCTTGAGTTTTGATTTGTGTGCAAGGTAAAATACTCCATCGACATTGTCAGTAAATTCTTCAAAAAAGTCTCTTCTAAAAGTCATGTGGAAATTTGCTCCTGATTCAAGCAACCAATCATTTTTCCAAGAAGCAAGTGAAGCATTAAAGAAGTCTTCATTTACTCCAATATTATAATGTGCCACAACGTAGTCAGCGGATTCAGGTGCTTTACCTTTCTCTTTGTCATTAGTTTTACCTTTGGGTTTATTTATTTTCTTCTCAATTCTGTCCCAAGGTAACTTGCATGTGGATGCATCATGTGATCCATCTCTATTGCAACATATGCAATGCAAATCTGACTTTTCTCCTTGAGAGTGTCTGCCCCCCCACCTCTGAAATTTCTTCCTCCTCTTCCTCTACGACCACCTCTTCCTCTGGAAGAATATTGAGCAAGATTCTTCTCTCTATGTGTAAGACACAAAACCTCTTCAGAAGACTTAGGAGCTGACTTCTTCCCAAAAGATTTCTATTTCTCAGCAAATTTATTCACAAGGCAATCAAAGGTAATTTCTTTGAGGTTTCCATTTGCTTGCAATGACTCAATATAATTTGAGTAAGTGGGATAAAATGCCTTGACAAAATCTATAAGAGGAATGTCCAGTTCAACATTAGTGACTTTGATATCATGCATAATGGATTTTACTTATGATGCAAGAGCAAGAGGATCACATTTTGTAATTCAAGGATGAACAATTTAATCATGAGTTGAACAACTTCAAATGCAGAGTGTGAGTCATAGAGTTCCTTCAATTTTTGTAAGGCTTCGAAAGAATTTGAAAATGGCGAAATATGGCAACTCACCTCTTCATTTACTGATGCTGCAATCAAGGCATAAGCCCTTCTGTTCTTATTTTCCCAAATGGCGAATTCCTTGTCTGAGGTAGGTTGTTCTGGTTCTTTGTCTCCTTCTCCAACACACACCCCTTTCCAAAACACATTAAAAATGAGAGTGTGTTTAATTTTTCGTGACCATTCTAGATAGTTCTCCTTGTTAGTGAGAACCACTCCCACAATAGATATCAATGAATGTATTTTAAAATCTGTGTACTGTAAAAAGATATATACTTTTGCTCCCAATATGTTGCAAGAAATAGCAATTCCTGCTGGAGTTTTGTAAAAAAATTACAAAACTAATATAAATATAGCAAAGGTATTATATGGGGAGGGGCTTATATAAAGGAGGAGGTGGGAGCCATAGAGTAATATATTAAACAAAGTATTAAAAATCGGTGGGAGCGAGTATGGAATAAACTCGAGTATGGTGGTATGGGGAGGTATGGTTATATGAACCAGGGTACGATGCATTGACCTGGACTGTGCAGGTTTGGAGGTTGCGTTTGGGGCAAGCGGACTGGAAGGAAATCACACCTCCTTGCAACGTTTTCACAACAGATTCAGAATAAGAAATCACACTTCCTTGCAGCATTCAATGTAACTAAAGTTCTATGGTGGTGTCGATATTCTACCAAAATCATTCAATGTTACAACATTCATTTGCCATACAAAAAAAATCAACATATAACAAACCTCAACTCTATCAATTTCATCCACAACACCACGCTTCTGCTGCGTACCTCCAGGAAATGCACAGTCCACGCTCACCGCACCAAGTTTCCTCAGTAATGCATGAAACCTAGCGTTTAACGCACCAGTGCATTCAATAATGCATGAAATTTTGAAGGGATTTGACAGAGATGTCAGTCTGCAAAGGATGAAAAACATAGGCATAATGGGAAGAATAGGAATAATGGGAGTTACAAAGTAGAGAGGGAAGCCAAAAATGGTGCTGGTTCTGATACCATGTCAGGCGAGGAGGTAACTCCTGTAGTGGCCAATCTAGGGTGCTAGATTAGACTAAATTTAATTTCAACCAAGGTAGATAAACTTAGAGGCATGTGTCTAAAGTCTATAGACCTAAAAGGATCTCATCTACCTAACTAAGTGTCTACTGTGACATGCTATAGCACTCCTTTACAGGAGATTGAAGTATGTTTCCTTTCACACTTTAACACTAAGATCATCTAATTTAATTAACTGTTCTAAAGAAACATCGTGTTACTAGTCCGAGTTTTCAACCCTCTTACAAGGGTATCATTCACAAAAGCTCTTTCCAGCTAACACACTAAGCATTCATGAAAACCAAAAACTCTTTTAAGCACACTAAAACTCAAATGCATGAAAACAGAGTCCACAGAGATACTTCGAAATTCAATGGTCAATTAAATCTTTTACAAGATCTTGTTCAATAATCTAGCAATCGAATTTTCAAGCTATCACCATGAATCATACAATAATACTTGCAAAAACTTCTAATGGAATCAATAAACTCACAGGCAAGAAAATAACATCAAACGTTATTCAACACTATTCAGATTTGAAAACGCTATGGAAATGAAAACAAAAGTATACCAATCTCCGCGTAGGGCCCATCCACGCTTCAATGGCACACTTAAGAAACTTCAGGTGATGAAAACGTTAATGCATAAGCACTGTAACGGTGAAACGATGTCTGTAATTAAGTTCTGGAAATCAAATTACATGCAAGAACAATGTTCTGGAAACAATACACAAGAACAACGTTCTAGAAAATACAATACGCAGTCTTTTTAATCTGCTTCTCTACTATCCCCTGTTCACTAACTTTCCTTCCAGTCTATAATCGAATATACATACATTATCATGCAGATGTTTCTGCTTTTACAATCAAAAAGGTGATTTTTGTTTTTTTTCTAATCTTAACTGATTTCCAAAACAAAACGAAATTAGTTTAGGTAACTCTAGCTTTTTGCTGCTTTTGTGACCAAAAGGGCTGGGTTTGACCAGCATTGACCATGTATCCAGGAGCTTTAGATTCGTTGTTGAATAGATCTTTCACCATGTATGTACATCCTAGATCACGTTCCTATCCTCTGTTTTAATTTTCCTGCCATGCAACATGTCACAACATAAACCAATTACAGGAAGTCATGACATCCTTTAATTTTGTTGAAAATTTCTAATTTTTAACATAAAAATTCACAAATTAAATTTAATGTAAAATAACAACTATAATGCTTTGATTAATCAATTTCAATGGACTATGAGGGGTTTATGG
>APFE031253422.1:0-28556 GCA_000404065.3 Pinus taeda | reverse complement strand
TCAATAATCTAGCAATCGAATTTTCAAGCTATCACCATGAATCATACAATAATACTTGCAAGAACTTCTAATGGAATGGATAAACTCACAGGCAAGAAAATAGCATCAAACGCTATTCAACACAATTCAGATTTGAAAACGCTATGGAAATGAAAACAAAAGTATACCAATCTCCATGTAGGGCCTGTCCACGCTTCAATGGCACACTTAGGAAACTTCAGGTGATGAAAATGTTAACGCATAAGCACTATAATGGTGAAACGATGCCTGTAATTAAGTTCTGGAAATCAAAATACATGCAAGAACAACGTTCTGGAAACAATACACAAGAACAACGTTCTGGAAAATACAATACACAGTCTTTTTAATCTGCTTCTCTACTATCCCCTATTCACTAACTTTCCTTCCAGTCTATAATCGAATGTACATACATTATCATGCAGATGTTTCTGCTTTTACAATCAAAAAGGTGATTTTTGTTTTTTTCTAATCTTAACTCAAAGCAAAACGAAATTAGTTTAGGAAACTCTGGCTTTTTATTGCTTTTGTGACCAAAAGGGCTAGATTTGACCAGCATTGACCATGTATCCAAGAGCTTTAGATTCGCTGTTGAATAGATCTTTCACCATGTATGTACATTCCAAATCAAATCACGTTCCTATCCTTTGTTTTGATTTTCTTTCCATGCCACATGTCACATCATAAACCATTTACAGGAAGTCATGACATCCTATAATTTTGTTGAAAATTTCTAATTTTTAACATAAAAATTCACAAATTAAATTTAATGTAAAATAACAACTATAATGCTTTGATTAATCAATTTCAATGGACTATGAGGGGTTTATGGGATAAAATGATAGACAAATGATGAATTTCTAGAAGAAAAGGATGGCAATGAAATGGTACCAACAACTCCTCAAATGAAATATGCTTATTCACTTAGATTTCTCATAGTTATATACATGAGGGAGTGACTCTTGGGTTTCATCTCCCGATGACTCTTATTTTTCCATTATTTATTATTTACACTATTTACAATTGCTCACCCAATCCCCATGATTAGGTGTCAACAATAAGAAAACCCATTGAAAATATATTCTAGTCATTCAAACTGTAATATAATTATAAAATGTATCAGAAGTGCCTAAATTATTCAAACTATGACATAATAAGTTTATGACACTTCAAACACTATGATACGATTTTTTTAAAGTAATTTGATTGCTAAAATTTATAAAATTTGATTGTTAAAATTTATAAAAGTAATATAAATACATTAATATTTTATTTATTATTTATAATTATATATTGATAATCATTATTATTTATATTATATACCTAAAAAAATAGTTAACATAAAAACATTTTATATTTATCTTAACTTCGTATCTATTAAGTGCCGAGGGGTCGAAGTTCTTGAGATACAAATCTCTTTTAAAGTGAAATGAGATTTGATCCCTCTTGGTGATTGATAGGTCTTGGGTTAAGATGGATCTAGGTTGGTTGTTATATACACACATACCATATGTAGGTTGGATCCATCTCTCCCTCAGTCTCTCTCTTTCATCTTTCTCTACTCTCTCCAACCCTTTCTCCTTCTCTCTCCCAAGTCCTCTCTCTCTTCCTTCCTCTCTCTCCCTTTCTCTCCCACCTCCCTTTGCCTCTCCCCCTCCCATCTCTCTCTCTACCCTGCAAATCTATCACTATCTCCCTCCCCCCTCCTTATCTCTCCCAACGTCTCTTATCCCTCCATCTCCATGTCTCCCTCTCTCTAAGGACCTGCGGTCCGTGCGACAGGCACCACGACTCCACCTTGCGAAGGACTTGTGTGAAATGTGAAGTAAATGAACCTTGGATTAGTTTATAAGGTGTTGGGTTAGTTGAGGGGGCATTCCCATGAGTTGGGTGGGCCGACCCTCCTCCTGGGTGAGACAACACATTGTAAACGAATCGGCTTGGGCGTTGGGCGTGGGTCGGCCAAGTGACATAACCTGCCACCCGCCCGTATATATTGGTGGAGTGTTTGGTGAGATGAGCCATCATCATTCGATCATCACGAGTTCGATCAAAGGAGTTCTGTAGTGCGTGGATGAGCCCGCACGACGGGCAGAACTCAGGTGAAAAACTCGTGCAGAAAAGTCGGGTGAAAAAACGAGCGAAAAAATCGTGCAGGAAACTCATGCAGAAAACTCGGACAAGGTCGTTCAGGCAGGACTCGGGCGAGGTCGTTCAGGCAGAACTCGGGCGAGGTCGTTCAGGCAGAACTCGGGCGAGGTCGTTGGGCAGGAAACTCGAGCGAGGTCGTTCGGGCGAACCGAGTGAGGTCGTTCAGGTGAGCCGGGTGAGGTCGTCGGGTGACCCAGGTGAAGTTGTTCGGGTGAGCCGGGTGAGGTCGTTTGGGCGAAATGGGTGAAGTTGTCTAGTGACCTGTGTGAAGTCGTGTGGTGACTTGGGTGAAGTTGTTTGGGTGAACGAGTTTGGGTGAACGGGTGGACGTACAGACGGGCGGCCGGGTGAGGGCGCGTCGTGCACGACGAAACAATGGAAACGGTGAAGTGTTGGAGTTGTGAGCGGAGGTGTGACTCGTCCGGAGGCGCCCGTGTGTGGCGACTTGGTTACGACAAGGCGCACCTAAGTTTGGCAAACAACATGATCGTGCGACGAGGTGAACGAAGCGTTGGAGAGTCGTGCGGCGACCGTGTGGAGGTGCCGATGAGCTGGGCAACCGAATTTGTCGAAGTTGGAAATTTGGCTGCGTAAATTTGGGGTTTCCCAAGATTTAACTTGTACTTATAAAAGAAGATTATATATATTAATTCGGGCAGACTCATATTGCAGGGAGTTGCCCCTTCCTTTATATTGTTATGCATTTCTATTGTATAATGTTGTTTATGTGAATTTTATGGGCTTTCACTGTATAAAGGACAAAGATAATACTTGGTAATGAAAAAATAAACTAAGTATGGAATGTTAGGCATAGTCTACAATCGTAAGTATTGGTGAAAATAAAACAGTTGCTAGTGCGGCACCTCGCTATAGTGCGATTGGAAGACTATCGCCAGTGTAGGGGCGTGATAGGTGGTATCAGAGCTAGTGCCGGGGAGCTGGTGCTGGTGTTGAAGCATTGAAGCTGATACGCACCTGCACTTCGTAACAAGTGGTATCAGAGCTGATGATCAGGAAGCTAATCGAGTTGACGATGAAGTGTTGATCCCACTGCACTATCGTGGCAGGTGGTATTAGAGCTGGTGAACTGAATCAAGGAGCTGATTCTACAAGACAGAAGACTTGGCAGGGAGTTCAAGTTTTGCAGGTGACAAGTGGAATATCAGGGTGATTCGGGTGAATGGTGAAACAGGTTTAGCAGAGGTGAAGCCTTGTGCTTGGGCCAAGATAAACGACAAGATATGGCAAGTTTGGAAGAATGCGAAGGGAAGCTCTTGCTTACCTTATACAGGTTGAAGCGGTTGAAAGAAGAGAACCCCCCGATTCGAAAGGAACTTGAAGTCTTCGAAAAGAATGTTGAAGACGAACTTCTTCAACTTGATTGGACAATGGAGCAGGATGAAGTTGCAAATTGTGCAACAAGGAAGAGGAAGCATGATGATTGAGGATGTTGCAGATGTGACAACGATGGAGGATGAACTTGAGATTGATCAAGTTGGACCAGGATCGTGCAGTTTGTAGACATGGATGGATGAGGATACTCACATGGAGGAGCCTCATGATGATGATGTAAGTACTATTGATACCTGTGTTCCATTTGAGCATTTGGTAGATGGAATGTATGCAGGGAAGAGCAAAATCAGTCTGCCGATGCTAGGGAGGATCTTACCATGGATGACTATAATGAGACCTTGTATGGAGAAGCAAGGATTGTTGACTGTTGCAGGACTTGTTGGGGTTGTTTGTGACCTTATGGCAGAAGGTATAAAGGCCCGTGACAAGGGAGGAACATGATGATCATTGTGGAAGAATGGGTTATGCTTTAGCCACATGGAGAATTGGCTAAGTGCCCAGCATGACTCATGAACAGATTGGAGGGCACACACTTGGATATGATGATTCTTGGGTGGACTTCTCATGGTCGAGACCAAGAGCAAGCCTTGGTGGAATCTTTAGTGGGGGAGCTATGATGGAAGGGACTCGTGATGATGATGATATGGTTGGGTGACTGAGTTCACTAAGACCGAATTGCAGGCTTGGATGAGGATGATCGATTGTTGTGATGGGTCTACTTAGTTGGACAACATGGGCAACTTAGTCATGGACATCAGGTTGGAGATATGGAGCATGGCAGTCTTATGCAGGGACATTATGCAGGAGCACTTGTAGACATGTCACTTATGGGAATCCAATGAGGAGTGCCAAGGTAAGGATGTTGTGCAGGTGGATTTGCTGGTGTGACATGGAGATGTTTTATTTATGAGCCGATGGAGAGGTTGTACACTCTTGTACAACAAGACCATGGACTTGGATGTAGTTGTGAGTAGACTATGGAGCATTCCTACTACATGGAGATTTGAGGCATCTTGCAGAGACCTTTGGGCTGAGACGTGTATGCTTGTTGAGATGTTGGTTGGAGATGACTCATGGAGCTCATGATGACATGAGATTGTTGTGACTTTGGAGTAATGGAGTTACAACGATGATGATGCATTGGTGGCAACACTTGGGCATGGGTTGAGCCGAGACTCAACCACCTTTGACACACGGGACCTGATTGATCTATGATCATAGGTAGCACATGGGAGTTGATATAGGTGTATACTTGTTTCTATGGCAGACTTGAGGGATGGCACATACAAATATGATGGAGGTTGCTTCATGGACCTCGATGTGGCACATTGAGAGTCGGAGTTTGATGAGATGATCTCTTCACTTTGAGGAGATGGATGTTTTGCGGATGGATGATGATGTTGGATAGAAAACATCATGGAAAACATGTTACAGATGGGATAGAGACTACTTCATGGACCTTAGCATGGCTTACATATATGGAGATGGATTCTTGATTGAGTTGAGGATGTGATGGGATGTTCAGAGAAACAACTAATGATGGCATGAGGATGTTCACTATCATGGTTTGAGCGTGACAATTGGATTAGCTACCCAACTAGTTCAAACATTGGGACGCATAGTGTGCAGAGATGTGTTAGCATTATGTTGGAGTATCATGGCAGCAGTTCACACGATGACAACACATGATGGGGTCGACACGATATGTTGCAGCGGGCATGTAGCTTGAGATGGAGGGGCTAGCCATCCACGATGGGGAGCAACATGTGGAGATTGTGACAGGGTGGTTGATGATCATGGATTGAGATGATTTCCGATGTACGACATACTGGGGGGTGTATGCCTTGGTATGGATATCTTAGTGATAGGTGGTTGCCAAGATGAGATATTGTCGAGGACGACAATGACTTCAAGTGGGGGAGGATGTAATGACTTGTGGTCCGTGTGACAAGCAGTGTGACTCCACCGTGCGAAGGACTTGTGCGAAATGCGAAGTAAATGAACGTTCGTCGAGTTTATAAGGTGTTGTGTGAGTTGAGGGGGCAGTCCCATGAGTTGGGCGGGACGACCCTCCTCCTGGGGGACACAACACATTGTAAACGAGTTGGCTTGGGCATTGGGCGTCGGTTGGCCGGGTGACATAACCCGCCACCCACCCGTATATATTGGTGGAGCATTTGGTGAGACGAGCCATCATCATTCGATCATCACGAGTTCGATCAAAGGAGTTCTACAGTGCGTGGATGAGGCCACATGACGGGCAGAACTCAGGTGAAAAAACTCGAGTGAGAAACTTGGGTGAAAAACTCGTGCAGAAAACTCGTGCGAAAAACTCGTGTAGGAAACTCGTGTAGAAAACTTGGCCGAGGTCGTTCAGGCAGGACTCGGGCAAGGTCATTTAGGCAGAACTCGGGCGAGGTCGTTCAGGCAGAACTCGGGCAAGGTCGTTGGGCATGAAACTTGGGCGAGGTCATTCAAGCGAACCGGGTGAGGTCATTTAGGCGAGCTGGGTGAGGTCGTCGAGCGACCCTGGTGAAGACGTTTGTGCGAGCCGGGTGAGGTCGTTTGGGTGAACCGGGTGAAGTCATGTGGCAACCCGGGTAAAGTCGTGTGGCGACTCGGGTTAAGTTGTTTGGGTGAACGAGTTTGAGTGAATGGGTGGACGTGCGGACGGGCAGCCAGGTGAGGGCGCGTCGTGCATGACGAAACAGTGGAAACGGTGAAGTGTTGGAGTTGTGAACGGAGGTGTGACTTGTGCGGAGGCGCCCGTGTGTGGCGACTTGGTTACGACGAGGCACGCCCAAGTTGGGAAAACAACACGATCATGCAATGAGGTGAACGAAGGGTTGGTGAGTCGTGTGGCGACCATGTGGAGGCGCCAATGAGCTTGGCAACCGAGTTTGTCGAAATTGGAAATTTGGCTAAGTGTAAATTTGGTGTTTCCCAAGATTTAACTTGTACTTATAAAAGAAGATTCTATATATTAATTTGGGCATACTCATATTGCAGGGAGTTGCCCCTCCCTTTATACTGTTATGCATTTATATTGTATAATGTTGTTTATGTGAATGTTATGGGCTTTCACTGTATAAAGGACAAAGATAATACTTGGTAATGAAAAAATAAACTAAGTATGGAATGTTAGGCGTAGTCTACGATCTTAAGTATTGGTGAAAAGAAAACGGTTGGTAGTCCCGTACCTTGCTATAGTGCGGTTGGAAGAGTACCGCTAATGTAGGGGCATGACACTCTCTTTCTTCCCTTTCTCTTCATCTCTCTACATCTCTCGCTTGGCACTCCCTTTCTCTCTACTTTTATCTTTCTATGTCTCTTTTCTTCCCTCCCTCTCTCCCCTTCCAACTCCATCTCTCTCTCTCCCTACCCTCCTCTCTCTCTCTCTCTTCATTTTTCTCTCCTCCTCTCTCTCTCCTCCACATCACTCTCTCTCTCTACCCTCCAGCTCTATCACTATCTCCTCTCTCCCTCCCTCTTTCCTTCTCTCTCCCCTCCCCCCCTCTCTCTTTCCATATGATGGAGAATTTTCACTCTATAATCAATGTTATATATAATGTCAAATGTTTTACATTTTAATTTTTGATTGTGAAATGAGTTATGGTTTTTTGGCATGTGGAATTGATAAGCCATGGTTTTGGTGCATGGTATTTTAACAAAATCTATTTACAAGTTAATAATATCCATGGTAAAGTGGGGGTGGATATCCATGGTTAAGAAACTTGTTATATTGTAAGTTTATTGTAAGTATTACATATTTATGCCTTATTAATTAGATTTAAATGTTGTTATGTTATCAGTATTACTCTCTACCAAAGAAAGACTCTAACAATCCATTTGTGTGTTGATCTTTAGCATTGACCAATGCAAATTATAATGTTTAACTTTGAAAAATAAATATTTATTTTCAATTATTAAAAAAAATAATACCATATGGATAACTACCTTACCTATTTTATGCCATAATTTATTGATATGGTTGCAATATTTATGCATGATTTTTAGATATTTGTGCAATGAGTTTTTATTATTAAGTTTTGAAGGAAAACCATCCAAAAACTAAATACTTGAAAATAACTTGTAATCAAGTAGAATCAAGTAAATAACATATCTACCATTAATTTAAGCAAGTCTTTGCATAAAAATGAATAGGAATAAGATATAAAAAATGTACTTACAGGAGTTACTTCTTACCATTATTTATGTTTTCTTGCACTTATGTAGGAGTAAAATTGTAAATGTGTAGACTTACTAGTGATTACTACACACCAAAAAATTTCAAGTTGTTATGATTGAGCAAAAAATTTACTTATCCACTTCACATCTCAATTTATTAGTTATTTCCAAAGCATAGCAAGAGTATAGGTTGATTTTTCTATCAACCATTTTTATCTGACCAATGTAACTTATAATTATTTATACAATTTTTCCCATAACATAATTTCTAACTTGAGTTGGAAGGGCTAAAATACCTTGGAAGACACAATTACAATATAACAAATTGAATTTCATTATTTTTATTACTTTTAACTTTTTATTATTAATTGAACCAAAATTTAAATGTTTACACTATAATCAATTAACTAAACCAACATATAAATATTGAATATTAAACATTTATATCTACACATTTACCTATTCCATCGAGCTCTGGCCTACCATATATATATTCCATAGAGCTCAACCTTACCCTCTATATCGAGTAGGGAAAAGGGTATCAAATACAAATAAAATATCCATCCAATAAAGCCTCGACCATGCAATTTCTATCCAAGGTTTTCCACACAAAACTGCTACATAATTTTTCAATTATTAAGCCTCGACCATGCAATTTCTATCCACAGGGAAAGAAGGGTATCCATCATAATCCCAAATATTAAGCCCAATCCCTACGATCTATGTCCGTAGGGAAGATGGTATCCATCAATATAAATATCCGTCCGAGTAAGACTCGACCATGCAATTAATCATATCATATGAACTTCTCAACAACATCACGAGTAGGACTTTTCAACAATATTGTAGAATATTATAGTTGTTCTCTGTATTTAAGACGTCAAACGAATGAAAGTCAAGACAAGACAAGATTACTTATTCCTTAATAAAAGTGCTTATGACATTTACATATTTTTTGAGATTGTGATACGTATTATTAGCTCAATTCTTAATAGAAATATTAAATTTGTGATAGCTTTTATTTTGTACTCATATTTGTTTGAAATGGTATAAGTTTAAAGTTTTATTTAATTTCATATTAATTTAATTTATTTTAAATTGAGATGCTTTTTTAAATAAAGTTTATATTAAATTTTGATTAATAATTTTAATTAATTTTATTAACTAGTAATTGTTTCAAAATGTGTAAAGATACAAATAAGGAATATAATATTTGATATAATATTTGAGAAGATTATCTTCCCAAGAATAGAGCCAAAAATAAGTTCATAATTAAATTTTAGAATTCAAAATCAATGACATAATTTCCAAAAAAACTTTTAATAACACAAATAATCATAAATTTTTATTTATAAAATACAAATAACTAAATAAATTTAATTATATTCAACATAACTATGACAAACAAATACTCATTTTTACTAAAACTTTACATGCACACAAAATTTGTAATAAAAAAAACTCTAAATCTTACATCATGTTTAATTTTAAATATAGAATTTCAAATTAATAATTAATATTTTCATAATTTTACATGCTAACATTTCACCCTGTTTATTATTACGTTGATGTGGTTGTATTGGTTGGAGCACGATGTGTCTACAAAGGCTATGAAACCATGTTTGGCCGCTTGAACGAGATAGTGGAAATACGTTCAGTTCAGGACTCATAAGGCCATGGCACGCAAACCACCTCCATCGTCGCAGGCTATTTCATTGATAGAGCAACATGATGGATTACAGACGCGAAATCTCCAAAGGAATGGCACCCGAAGAACGTATTGTGGTCTACAAGATTTGTTGGGTATCTGGTTGTGTGACACCCGACCTGCTCTCTGCCTTCGAGAATGCATTAGACGATGGAGTGGATGTTATTTCCATGTCGATTGGGTCAGATGTGGCTCCTTATGTTAAATTATTAGAACTCTTATGGAAAGAAGACGTTCTAGTTGAATTAGTCAACCATGGTCACCATGTCCATACATAATGTATTTCATCAACCATTGTCAACCATAGACAACATGTTAAGCATAGTTAACATGTTCATCCATTATCAATTATAGACAACGTGGTCAACCACGGTGAACTTGGTTAAGAGATACTTGGCCATGGTCATCATGGCTAACATTATTAACCATGCTCAAACATAGTTGGATGTTCTACATGGTCAACCACAATTTCATAATTGCTCAAAATGCCACCTTATTTTGACTCACCGGGGTCATGAAAGTGAAGTTAAATCCACACAGAGGAAGCAAGTCACTCTATACATTCCCACTTCTTACCATAATTTATATAGGGTAGATTGGTTATTTCTGTGAGCTTTTAGGTTTTGGATTATATTAATCTATTGTTATTGCCTTAAGAATGACAAGGAAGGACAAATTGTCTTTTAGTTTTGGAATAAGATCAAACATTGTGTTTGATTAACTAAAATTAACTTTTTAATTGTGAATCGGATGAGAAACTCAATGATAATTTGTAAGTTCGTTCTTTGCTGAGCCAGAAGTATTCATTTAGCATCATACTAGGACACTAGAGAATGCAAGATATTTTCCATGTGATAGTTATGCACGATGGTTGACTTGTTTCTCAATGTGGCGTCTTTAGATATTGAAAATATTGGATACTAATATGAATAAACAAACCTTCCTTCACTCTACAAGTAGATTTTTCCAATGCCCTAGTGCAAATTTCAGAGAAATTGATGGCTTTAAAGAGAAAATCCTCCATATAAGAAAATGCCCTGCAAGTGCTTCTGAAAATGTACAGAGCGTCACCCCAAGAAAGATGACAATGTGCAGAGGAAGTGGTAGTGGATTTACTTAATGACGTTGCTCTAGAAGGTGTGTTTGATATTAATGAAGAATAAGAATTCTTGCATGCACACCAACCCTGTACGTCTAAAATCTCAAATAATAGAAAACATTTTGCAAGAGAACAAAATGAAAAGTTAGCTAGAGAAGAGGATAGTGCACTAATTTTTCCAGAGGGTCCTGAAATAGTGAGAAAATCAGGACTTAAAAATGTAAGAGGTGGTGTTAATATCTGTCTCTCGAGCAGTTTAGACAAACATTTTCTTAAGATGATTACTGGGTCGATGATCAGGAGCTCAAAATTTGCCAAAAAAAATCAAAGTGTCAGAATCTTGATAAACTTAGATTCAAATCGAAGAGCTCGTCATTCTAAATCTAACGGTGCAAACGAGACGCAAATCCAAGCTCGTATGCAGAAGTTAGAGCCAGTCAAAGTTCAAGTTTGACTTGCTCAGATGGCAACCAACAAACTGCATTTTAGTCAACATTGACATCCAACCAGCAAACTACATTTCGCAGTTTCTGGGGCCAACAGGACACTGCCTCCAAGAATTGTGCAATGCAAGCCTGGAGGTCAGTGCTTGGCTAGAATTGTGCAATTTCTAGAGGGAAGGGAGAGCCTTCGCTTCGAGAAATGCGTAGTGCTAGCCGGGCAAGGTATGGTCTGGGCCAAAGCAGCCCAATCCAACCAACGATGATTGAAAACTTGAGAGGTATGAATGGATGATGAGATGAGTGCAGAAAAAAAGTGAATGATCATACATGCAAACAACAAGTGCAAGATTCAGGAAATGGGAAAGCATGCATGTATGTGAAGCGAGTCGCCGCAATGACGACCGTGCATGAAAAAATAGTTTCATGCATGCGACAACAGTGAGATGTTAACGAAAACTGAAACGATGCTAGTACAAGCTAGTATGCATGTAAACGAATGCAAGCGCTCACTGAAATCAAGCAGACAACACTCACACAATGCAAAACAAAAAAAACGACAGAAATGCAGTGTAAGTCATGAACATTGGGCTTACCCCAAGACAACTGAGTTGAATGTGCCAATGACTCCTAGATGCAATGTGGGATCTCAAAGCTACAAGTTCGATGTGAGGAAAGATCTCTACAACATCCAGTTCATGAGTTTTGATAAAATCGAAGATGTGACACACATGCCACAAATCTAGGAAGAACAACATTTGGTGGGAGGTTTCTGAAATGATCCTTGCATGCAACCTCCAGCTACTAAAAGTATATCCATGAATCAAGGGATGCCTTTACATGCTTCCTTGGGTGGAGAAACCCATGCATGAAAATCAGTTTTGCTTGGTCTCGGAGGGAACCGATCAACTCAATTGCACATGCAATAGTCTTCTCAGCTAGGAGGAAAAAATGTGCATTTTTGGGAGGGAGCTGGGCTGGCTGCCCAGAAGATTTGCACAATTTATGGGAATAGTAGCTGATTGCTACCAAGGATTGTGCAAATTCTGGGCTGAGCAGCCCTGCTAAAAGGAATTGTGCAATTTTTTCAGTCAACAGTGACAGGCAAATTTGTGTAATTCTGGAGCCCAGCAGGTTGCTAGACAAAATTGCGCAATTTCTGGAGGGAAGGCTGGTTCCCCTCCAAAATTACACAATTTCTTGAGGGAGCTGATCAGCCTGCAGCTAGACCAAGTCTGGAGAAACATCCTATGACAAGGGATGGAACAAGCTCTGATGCACATGCTGGAAATTTGCTAGAAAATCACTAAAGCTTGTGTACTTGACAAGGCAAGACATGTTGTTGTGAAAGGTTGGTAGGGAGGCTCAAAAACAAAGTTAAGGAAAAATTTTGGAGGGTGGTTTGAGTTGCTACAACAGGTTCAAAGGTACAAAAGAGGTATAAGCAACAAGTTGATTGTTATTACTTTTAGGGATATTGGTTACGTAACTGTTGTATTCATGCGTCATTATGTTTTACATGAAAATTATGTTCAGAAAATTTCATACTTTCAAGATGTACAATCAGGCTTGAGTCGTGTAAACCAAGTAGTGAAATTTGTCATCCAATTGCATTATATTTTGTTATGTCATCTAGGTAAGAAGGATGTTTCTTTTGATGGTGACATGGAAAAAACCATGAGTTTCTATGAAGGACTGAAAATGGTGCAACAAACAATGCAAGATCAGCTTGAAAGGGGCAAATACAAGTACATGTATTATGTCAATAACAAGTTTCAAGTCGACAGTGCAAGATGGTGTTATTTTTGCAAAAAGAGACTTCAAGTTGTCGAACAAGGAGAAAATGTTCAAATTTCACATTCTGAATGCATTCCTACAGAATTTCTAAATCAATTTCAACAAGACACCCTCTATGACAGAAGAACAGGGTCCTCAAGGCAAGTGAATGTTGATTTCCTTAGAGAGGAGCTCAAGGAAACAAATTTGTCAAAAGCCAATTGGATCGAGCTTGGAAAGGTTAGGGGGTTGTACTGTCATCTACTTATTAGATAATAGTGACCTTTTGGGGTCCAAAAGGCTTCTAGTGGGAAGGAATGATCAGGTGATCAGTATTTAGCTCAAAAATAAAATCTCTTAGATTGGCTAGAAACCTAAACGATTGTGTCCTTTTTTCCAAGACAATCGCAACGCAATTCGTTTCACTGAAAACTGAGTCCGAATGAAGGAGAAAAGGCCTACTGTTCATTTTCCTAAATAGCTAAAAAAATTGCAGAACATGACAGAATGATGACATAGCAATACAAATGATGACATAAAGGAGCCTGGAGGGTTTTGGACGCAGATGAACAGCTAGGGTTTCCAGGCTTCTGCAGGTGGTGAACTCCATGGAAGGGCGCAAAGGAGGGAGCTCCACTCCCTCCTACAAGTAGGTTGTGGCCAGCAGAGGTAAGAAACCAATAAAAAATGACAAAGGTCCTTCAGAAGAAGCGAAAAGGAACATTGAAGAGGAGCAAGATTGTACCAAATCAAGGGAGAATAATAACACAAAAGAAAATGAGGAAGAAGACAAGGAACAGGGAACAAAAGACAAAGTACAAAAGGGACCATGTAAACCCAAAGCTGAGATCACACCCAGAGTAGTTTTAAATGATCCTGCTCTGCAAGCACACAGGAACCACATGCAGGCATATGCAATCATTTGTAAATTCATGGGATTATGGCCCACTGAAAAAGCTTTACAGACATGGATTAAATACCCGTGGAAACCAAAAGGAAGCATAGACCTACATCTTGGGTCAAAGGGATTCTTCACTATGGTCTTTACAAATATTGAAGATAAAGGCAGAGTGTTTGAAGGAGGGCCCTACTTCTATGCAGCAACAGGCCTCTATATGCGGCCATGGATAATGAATTTTGTCCCGAAGCGTGAGAATTTTACTTCGGTCTCGGTCTGGGTAAGACTCTACTCTCTACCTCTTGATTACTGGCGAACAGAATCGTTATCTGCCATAGGAAATAAATTAGGGCGTTCTGTCAAAACTTCTGAGGCCACCAGAAGGGGAAAATACACTTCCTTAGCAAGAAGATGTGTGGAGATGGATCTCTCTGGAGCTCTACTGGATGAGGTAATCTTAAAAGTTTTTGATGAAGAATGGGTGCAAACAGTAGATTATGAACATATTCCATTCAGATGCAGCAGATGCCATGAGCATGGGCACCTATTCAAAGACTGCCCTCTCAATAAAATAGAGAACAAGAGTAAAGCTAACACAACGAAAGACACTGAAAGCTTTCACAAAGTGGTACATAGAGAAAAAGGGGGCAAAAGGGGGCCAAAGCAACATCAAACAAAAGGGAAACAAGCCAGTCAGAACAGGTTCCAAGTACTCAAACAAGAAGAAGCGATAACAAAAGTAGATCAGGTAATGGAAGGAAGTCCAGTGGAGAAGGAGAAATAAGAAGACCGTGAACAAACACAGGATATTAATAAACAGAAAGAGACTATGATGAACGATGCAGAACTGGAGATGGACCACGAAATGACCTAGAGTGAGATGGAAATGGAGGACCATGAACTATAGGAGATTCTTGATAGAGAACACCTAGATCTGGAAGGGTTCTTGAAATAGGGAACCATGGGAGGGGTAGACTCGTTACCTCAAGAAGAGTTCAATAGAGTACAACAGCTGTTCATATGGAAAACCCAGGCTAAAGGGCTAGAAAGGAAAAGAAACAATGAAAGGCAAGGTAACGAAGGTGTGAAAACTATGAAAACAACACCAGGATTAGCACCTAGAAACCCAGGAAAGAAAAGAGGCAGGAAAAAGTAGAACAAGCTATTGATGGAATGTGGAAAGCTAATGATAGATTCAGGTAAGATGAAATACCTAACCAGCTACTCCTTTATAAATCTTTAATAATGAAGTTCACATCTTGGAATATCAGGGGTCTAGGTAGTAAAATAAAGCAAAGATTAATTAGTAATAGAATGAAACAAGCAGCTCCGGATATGATCTTCATCCAGGAAACTAAATGTTCCATTCAAAAAATAAAAGAAATACATAGCAAATGGCTCAATCGATTTGAGTTTCTAGAAGTCAAAGAACAGAATATAGTAGGAGGCATACTCACTCTTTGGAACCCCCAAAAGATTGGCATAATAGATGTTGAGGCATCTAGGAATTATTTATCAGTGGTTATTCAGCCTGTGGGAGATAGGGAGACCTATTTGGTCACAAATGTTTATGGCCCTCAAAGAATGGATGATAAACTTAGGTTTCTAGATTCTCTTGTGGATCTCAGAGACAAACATGCAAGAATACCATGGATCATGGGTGGGGACTTCAACATGATCAAATCACTTTCGGAGAAAAAAGGGGGAACCAGAACTCTAAGCAAAGACTCTTTAGCATTTCAAAAATTTATAGATAATATGAAGCTAGTTGACACTGATACGAGTAATGGTCTCTTTACTTGGAACAATAAAAGAGGAGGAGAGTCTCAATTAGCCTCAAAGTTAGATAGATTCATAATCAGAGGACCTTATGCTCATCAACAAGGAAATGATAGTGAGAGTTCTACCCTTTGGAGGCTTAGGTCACTAGTCGGTTCAACTGGAGGTTCAAGGCATTGGTACCCCCAGGAATAGACCTTTTAGATTTGAGAATATCTGGCTCACCCACCCAAATTTCATCAGCAACATTACAAATTGGTGGTCAAAAGATTTGCATATTCAGGGTACAAGAATGTTCCTTCTACACAAAAGACTAAAGCACATCAAGATCCGGCTTAAAGAATGGAACAAGAATGAATTTGGCAATATTTTTGAAGCAAAAAAATCTGTTGAAGATAAAATGCAGGAACTCAACCAAGCCCTTATCACAGATGGCTTTGATAAAGTCAGAAATGATCAAGTCACCAAACATCATCAATACTAGGAGAATTTATGTAATTAAGAGGAAATATTTTGGAGACAAAAATCTAGAGTTCAATGGCTTAAATAAGGAGAGAAAAACACTAGATTTTTCCATAGATCCACCATGGCAAACAGAGCTCATAATAGGATCTCTTCGATCAAGGACGAGGGAGGGAATCTTCTTAATTCCCATGAAGAAATAGAAGTTTTGTTAGTTCAGCACTTTCGAGGTATAGCAAAGGAAACCATTTCAGATAGAGAGCATTTTATTAGGGACTTAACAAGACATATACCTAGGCTGGTGTCTAGAGAGGATAATTTCAACCTTAATAGGCCAGTGACTGAAGAGGAGGTTAGTGAGGTCCTCAAAGAAATGCAAAATGGTAAAGCGCCAGGCCCTGATGGTTTCAATGTGGATTTCTTTAAAGCTTGTTGGAATATTGTTAAACAGGATATTCTGAATGTAGTGGAAGGTTCCAGGATGAATAGAACTATTTTGAAGGTGCTCAATACCTCCTTCATCTCCCTGATCCATAAACAAGACAATGCTCAAACTCCCGACAGGTTTAGACCCATAGCTTTGTGCAATGTGGTATACAAGATAATATCCAAGCTTGTTGCCAATAGACTCAAACCTCTTCTTCCTACACTAGTTTCTGTGGAACAATTTGGTTATGCGGAAGGCAGACGAATTCTCAATAACATCATTAAAGCACATGAGGTGGTGCACTCATTGACTATCAATAGGAAGGCTAGAATGATCATGCAATTGGACCTAGCCAAAGCTTATGATAAGTTGAATTGGACCTATATCAGGAAGGTTCTTATTTCTTTTGGGTTTGATCATAGTTGGGTTAGATGGGTCATGGCCCTGGTAACTTCTTCCAGCTTTTCAATATTGGTTAATGGTGCTCCCTCCGAGACTTTTACTCCTTCAAGAGGCCTTAGGCAGGGAGACCCGCTCTCTCCCTTTCTCTTCATCCTCATGATGGAAGGACTTGGTCGGGCTATTAAGCATGCAAAAGAAGTTGGTAAGATTAAGGGTCTCCAACTTTCTGAGAATGGATAGGTCTTGACTCATCAACAATTTGTTGATGATACCATGCTGCAGGGAATCCCCACAGTCAAAGAAGCACTTGCATATAAACAAATCCTAAGTGACTTTACCATGGCTAGAGGTATGGAAGTTAATCTCTCCAAATCTAAGATTTTTTTCTTTAATACCAATATTGCTATTCAGAGGAATATCTGCAGAATTCTGGGCTTTCAAAGGGATTTCCTCCCTTCAAAATATTTGGGACTTCCTTTAACCGCTAAACCTTTGCACAAGAGCATTTGGGAGTTGGTGATTAATAAGATGCGGGATAAAATCAGGAAATGGACTATTAGATCTTTAAACTTGGCTGGTAGGTTGGTGCTTACAAAGGTTGTTCTTCAGTCAACCCAGTTTTCATGCTATCAATACTCCTAGCACCAAAAGGAGTCTTGCAACAATTCAGAACCATCCAAAGAGACTTTCTTTGGGGTAAGGGGGAGGAAAGAAAGAAATAGGCCTTGGTAGCCTGGGAAAAAATCTGCAAACCTAAAAACCATGGGGGTCTTGGATTGGATGATCCAGAGGTTCTAAGCAAAGTTTTAGGGGGAAAATTATGGTGGGGTTGGGTAAAAGACCCAAAGGCTCAGTGGGCTAGTATCTAGAAAGAAAAATATGCCAGCTCCTGGCAAAATAATGATCACATAAGGATGTCTGGAAGTATAAAGGGCTCACACATCTGGAATAAGGCCTAGGAGAACAGAGGCTTAGTACAAAAAAATAGCTTTCGGGAAATCAGAGAGGGAGATCTAGCTTTATTTTGGGAGGATAAATGGCAACAAGAACCTATACTGTTAAAACAAGACTTTTTGGACCTCAAGAAAGAGACAGACACCAAAGGGTTATCTAAAGTAAAAGATTTTTGGCATCAAAAGAACAGTGCAGGAAAATGGAGAACCTGGAGGAACATTGATTACAAGGCTGACAACCCCTTGAAAGCAAAAGCAGAGGCACTTATGAAGATGTTGGAACAAAGGAAGATTTTAGTGACAGGGGGGCATGACCAACCTAGATGGGGAAACAATAATGAGGGTACCTTTAATCTTAAGGAGGCAAAACGCATACTCCTTGAGCTGGATTCCCATGTTCCAGATAGGATTTGGTAGAACCTATGGAGGCATCAAGGATGGATGAAGATTAAACTCTTCATGTGGTTGGTTCATCGTAAGAAAATTTTGACTTGGGATAACAATCGAAAGAGGGGTGTTTTGGGGCCTTCCAGATGCCAGCTCTATGAAGCCCAAGAGGAAACAAGGGAGCACCTTCTCAATAGTTGCATTTTCACCTCCAGGTTGTGGGATACTTTCGCCACCATTTTCCAACAGACCAACAGGGACAAAGGGAGTATTATCAATACCCTAAAAAACTGGAGACGAAACTTTTCTAATTGTGAATTTCTTTGCTCAACTTGAGCTCTTACGTCAAGCTTCATTATATGGAATATCTAGAAAGAAAGGAACAATAGAATCTTCAAGAATGAAAAGAGTCCCTCCCAACACCTTTTTGAGCAGATCTTAAAACAGCTTAAGGAGACGGTTGGCACTATAGCGCGAAATCCCCCTAAGAATCCACCTTCAGAAGCTGAAATGCGGATTCTCTGTCAGCTAGGTATGCAAGGGCTTATTCCTCAGGGCCTTGATAAGAAGGTAATGAAAATGGATACTGAGCAGGATTTCTGGTATCCTCCCCCTTAGGGTTTTTTGAAATACAACATTGATGGGGCTTCAAAAGGAAACCCGAGTACTGCTGGCTTTGGAGGGGCATTAAGGGATGAAAACGGAAGTATACTTTTCATCTTCCATTTCCATTTAGGAAGAGCCACTAACAATATGGCGAAATTAATGGCTCTGGAGCAATGTTTAGATTTCCTGGAGCAGGATAACCGCCAAAATGTGATTTTTGAAGTTGATTCTGAGTTAATCATTAACTCGGTCAAGAGAATCAGCAGTGGCACAAAGCTGGAAAAAGTATCAAAACACTGGATGCTGATCTAGGTATTTCAACGGATTCATCTTCACCTCCAGTACCTTCGTACAGTAAGTTTCAACCATGTGCGAAGGACGACCAATAAATTGGTGTATATTCTGGCCAATCAAGGAGTGATCTGTACCGAAAGTAGGGTCGCAATGGGTTGACAAGAGATGCCTTAGAATAGACTAAAGGTGCATTGTCACGACTAGGTGGATGAAGGCAAGATGGTGTTTCGAAATAGAGCCATGGAGGCAGGGTCTAGATGACTTGGATTCATTATGAATTGTCGTTTTTTTCACAGTCTGGTCTTTTGTGGGATGCAGGCCACTGTCGGCCTCTGCAACCATGGTAAGTACAAACACAGAGGTTCCAGGTGGAAGCGGCTCAGTAGACTCTATTTATCGGATGGTTAGCCGAATGGATGGTTCATGTACTAGCGTAGAGGGGATGGTGCGAGGGGCCGGAATCCGAGCCTTCTCGGCGGCCTTAATACCCCCGGTTTTCTTTCTATGAACGCAATACTGCTCTCGGGGTGATATATAGTTTATCGCAGGCATTTCAAGCGGGAAGCGGTTTTTCTGAAATGGGAGCGATTCCACTCACCAAGCTACAAGTGGCCAAGGGGAGGGAATGAATATCGCCCTCATCACGTGGTAATGTTTGGTGCTTTAGACCCGTGTGATATGATCCTCAGCCGTCGGATTAAGCAAGGCAAATCTACGGCCAGGAACAAACGAGCATGTAGGTAGGTCTAGGTGGTTAAGTGTCGTGCTTCTAATTACTGCGACATCTTCCTCTGTCGTTGGATCGGGCGAGGAGATTTGACGGTTGAGATTAAGGATGCAAGTCCGAATGAGGAATATATTCCACGCTTGTTTCGTTTCATGGCGGGAATCGATGATTTTCGTTTCATGGCGGGTTATTCCCCCATTTGGACCCGAAATCCTTTTAGATTGGTACCTTTTTTCCTCTTCAGGTCTGATTCTAAATTTAAAGCGTGTGCTTGTTGCCGTCCTGAATTGAATCTCATCTGTTGGATTTCTATGTGAAGATCATACGGCCTCAGCATTATCTGTCTTTTGAGGGTATTGAGGTTTTGACCCTATGATGCGAATTTGTAGGGTTCGGGGTTTTTGCCTATAGCTCGGTGCCCTTGGCAATAAGAGAATAGTTTTTTGGTCCACAGTTCCTCGTGGACTATTGTATTTTATGTAATTTAATTTCCGATTTAATGAAATAGAAGGTACAACTCTTGCTTCAGCAAAAAAAAAGATGACATGGCAGTAGAGTTAGCATGATGGGAATCTTCTTCATTTTTTGCCCAATGAGACTGTGACAAATGTCAGTTTGGGATTCGCTAGTTTGGTTGTGTGAAGGTGAAATTGCCCAATGTCCTCCAAGGTGGAATTATGATTCATGGTGAATATTATGTGGAAATTGTATTATATATATATATGATAATTAAAATTCCGCATATATATATTACCATGGCTCATTTAAATGTTTTACAGTATGGTTCAAATTCACATTAAATCCAACGGCTCTGAACTTTATATCACGAAGGTTCGCATATATCATTTGGTGACAAAATTTGTGAAGGGATGGGTGGAGGGCGGGTTGAACCCATGACCTCCCCCTCCCAAACTCCAATGCTTACCAATGAACCAAGCGCAGTTTTTGTTTAACGGAGGCCATGTTATTATATTTAATACCAATGTGAACGCTGATGGTGGGAGAGGAGGGAGCCAACCCTGCGTGCCAGCCCCCTCTCCATACGACCATGCAATCAGAACTGTGAGCTAGCGCTAGCGGATAAGCGCGCTTAGTGTTGCTAATCCATGTTTAAATTTAATTAATATGTAATTAGAATTAGCGGTAATTTCGGATGAGCACCAAATTCGCCAGGACTGTCAGTTTTGTCGGTGCTAACTGGAGTCTTCTTCAGTTTTAACAGGGTTTCCTAGGGAAAAATTGAATGAAGCATACCTTGAGCAATTTTCGACCAAATTGAGCTCAGAAAGAGGTGTTCTTGGCTAATTTGGACACTCTTAATTCATTGGTACAGGTTGCAAAGGCAATAGAATAATTCTATATGTGATTTTTCCACAGGGAAGTTCAGGGAAGCCTAGGGCCACCAGGGAAGGAGGTCATTCCCAGATCAGCCAAAGTTAGTTTTCAAATATCTAATAGTCATTTTTGGCTAATGTGGACATTCTAAACACATTGGTGTAGGTATTAGGAGACACAGAGCTTTGTAAAGAACATTTTCTCCACATTGAGCTAATACAAAGGTCCAAGCCATGGAAGCTGGACCAATGAGATGTAGCCCAAGAGGGGTGAACTCCTTCATCAAAAAACTGTGTTAATGTGTCTCTTTGATGATTTGCTACACTGTACATGTTTGTTGTTCAGAATTTTTTTTTGAAGCTATTTTGCTCATGAATGTCTTTTAAAACTTAAGGAAATGTAATTGATTGTATGCACAAACAACTAATGAAACCTCAACACAAGGAGCAATAAGGAAGCACATATTTATAAATCTGTAATTGTTATTAGCACAAAAAAACTAATCATACATAAACATATCAATATGTGGATTTATAATCCTATTTTATTGTCTGCATTAGATGCATTGATTTCAGTGTAAATGTTGATTTCTAATCTCATATGATTTCTTGCATTAGATTCATTGATTTCATTGTAGATTTCGTCTTCTAATCCTATTTGATTTCTTGCATTAGATGCATTAGATGTTAATATTGAGGCTATAGATTATTTAAAAATATGTTTTTCAATATATATTTAGTAATACCTAGAGCGACACTATTAAGAATTGATTAGCTATAAAAAGTTGTGATACCTAGAAATAAAATGAAATAGATGTGCATAATCAATCCTCTTCCAAACTACAAATTATTCCTTGTTAAGATCATCTCCCTTCTTCATCACCAACTAATTACTAATAGAGATTTACATATATTCAAAATTACTAATAGATAACTGTGTACAACAATGTATTCAAAATATTTATAAGACGAAAATATATATTTATAGACATTAAAAAAAAACAAATATTCTTGAAAGATATGTGATAATTGTTTGGACGTAAAAATTTTATAAATCTAACCACTCATTAAAAAAAATTCAAAAACACATTATTTTTTGACTTTGCAAAATAGATTATAGATAAAAAAATAAAAAAAATAAACCATCAAAATATTCTTGAAGGAAATAAATTATTTCAAACATTAGCAAAGAAACAAATTATATCAAGAGTAATCTTGACGATGAAAATTATTAAAACTACTCATTAAGATATCCTAACGCTATAAATTATTAAAACTACTCATCAAGATATAATTAGTATTAGTAATACCTAGAGGGACACTATTAAGAATTAATTAGTTGTCAAAAGTTGTGATACCTAAACTTAAATGAAATAGATGTGTAGTATCAATCCTCCTACAAACTATTGAAAATGTTGTCTTTCTTCTTCATCACAACCTAATTATTAATAAACAATTACATACACATATAAAAATATAACACAACAATTGTAACATTCACAAACACTACCATCCAAATCTAAACATGTAAACACACAAACCACTCAAAGCATCCAAATACATATGTACAAACCATTCAAGGCAAGCAACATAGACTAAATTAAAGAACAAAATGATATGGTCATGCCCAGCAAAGAAAACATAATGTGAATTTTGAAGTTAATCTCAAACATATACATAATAATGATAATCTAAAAATGTGACATTGTTGCCCTCAATTGGAACCATCTTATATCCATCTAACATGGGATTTATCAGGTGTTGAGAGAGATCAAATCCCTTGAGGTGCAAACCTTTCCTCAAGTTCGACACTCCAAAAATAAGGTTTGCACCTCGAGGAATTTGATGCCTCTCAACACAAGATAGATCCAGTGTTAGATGAATCTAAGCTGGTATTTAATTTAAATTTGAATTAATATTAATATTATATTTGCTAATATTTATATCAATATCAATATTAAAATTTAATAATAAAATTATAATTAAAGTTTAATCATTTTATTAATAATATTAACATTGATATCAATATAATACCAAATTTACCCGGATGCGGGTGAATTCATTAGCCTTTAATGATCTCAGAGATGAAGCCACGCGCAGACAGCAGCTGGCAGGTGGCGAAGGACGAGTCTCGGGCTCATATCCAAGGTGAGGTGAACGACATTCACTGCAATTTAATATCGATGCACTCCCCAAGTACGCAGACAGAGGATGTTGGCTTGACAAGCCAGAGAATGATGGCGGTCACTTTGGTGCTTTTATGGAGACCAGATGCGAGCATATCCATAGGGGAAGACGAAGCTGATGGTTTATATAGGCTAAAGGTTAGTAGCAGGGGAGATTCATGGTGGTCTTGCTCGCGAGGGAAGCTGCAGCGCCCTCAGGAGAAGTCACCCTGGCCTCGCTCTTGGTTGCTAAAGGTAAGCATAACGCACTCCCTCTCTGTTTCCACAATTGAAGTTTGGCGTCTTAAACCCGATAGCAATCCCTCCTTTGTTTCTAATCCTGCCGTAGTGGCCTGGGTGAGGGACGGGCTTCCTATCGAGGCAAATAAGCACAATTGGGTGGCGAATTTGGTTGCTGGTGGGCTAAAAACTGGGGTCTCTTTTTCTTCTGGCTGGTCCTCGGTCTGGCATATTGCCAATTTTCTGCCTTTGTTCCTTCATTCTCTGTTTTCGAGTGGGTATATCAGGCAGAACCAAGTGCATATGGCTCCTCGCCTCAGAGCGACTCCTAGGAGAGGACGCAATTTGGGTCTTAGGGGAGGGTCGGGAGGACGAGGCAGTCCTTCTCCTCAACGTATTTCTCTGCTTGCCATAGCCTATCCACCCTCCCAAGCCTCTGAAGATTCTGGCTCTTCGATAAACAACTCAGTGCAGACAGCCAAATTCCGTTTCAAAAGCCGGTTGATCAAACCGCTTGTCACTGCTATGGTTACTGTCATCTTCTCAGAAGAGGAGGAGGAACAAGTCAGCCCGGAGGCATCATCGAAGGAACACTCTCCCACTCCTCTGGTCAATTCGTCACAGGAGGAGGATCTCATTAGTGCAGAGTCGGATTCAAAGGACCAGTCTCTCTCTCCCATGGTTAATTCGGTACAGAGTCAGTTGGAGGAACACAGTATTAATCCTCCAGCAGCGGGGATGGAAGGGGAGTCTCAAGGTATAGCCGGAACTCCGAAGGTCTCGGCTCAGGCAAGTAAGATGAACCAGTGGCCAGATAACACCTACCCCAATATTCTGCATCTCGGGCTCCCCCCAGGAGTAAAACCAACGGATGTCGAAGATGGAATGATGGTCACTTGGGAGCGTGATTTGGAAAAGGAGGAGGATCAGGGCCCTGATGTACCCAAGTAAATGTCAGCACAGTGTTTGAAGCTTCAAGGCAGTCACACTGCATTTTGGTTTTCCAATTGTTTTGATTCAGTATTACGTCTTTGGGCAAGGCGATATCTAGCTAGCGGCCAACCAGAGGTGTTTGCGTGATTCGTTCACAATGAATATGCCAGCACAAAATTTTGAAAGGGCATTAGTCAAAGCAACATTTTTGTAACTTTTTGTAACAGTTTTAAGACAGATCAGTTATTTTTGTAAATGTCAGGCAGCAGTATGCTGGCAAGAGTTTTTGACAGAGAGCAAGTTGCTACCCCCTCAGAGGTTTAACCCTCTATGTAAATAGTTTTCCTTTTATTTTAATAGAATAGTCTTTATCGAGAAAATATATATATATCTATAATATATATAATCTATATATATATATATATATAATACCAAATTTAATAATAAATTTTTATATGAAATTTAATAATTTATTAATAAATTAATAACTAAATACTAATATTTAATGAATAATATATTAATATAAATATATATTGGTGCATTAATTTATAAATTAGCATATTAAAAATATATTTATTTACATATAACACATTAATAATATATTAATTTATACATTAAAATATGAAGAAATACATTAATATATTAATCTAAACATTAACACACATCAATCGTGATTGACATGGTCAAATATAGTCAACATGGACATATTAACTATATAATAACCATATTAACTATGCATTAATACATGTTAACTATGGTTGACTATAGTTGACATGGTCAACCATAGTCGACATGGACATTAATAGTCAACATGATTGTCTTGTTAAACCATACTTACCATGGCCATTATGGTCTATGTGTATGTGACCCATAGTGAACTATATTGAACCATTGTGGATGGCCATGGCTAACCATGGTGGCCTATAATGGAGGGTCAAGGTTAACCATGTTGACCTATATTTGATGGGCATGATTGGCCATGCTTGAACTATAGTGATTCATCACAAACCATAGTGGCATATAATATTTATCAAGTTCATATATGATAGTTACAAATAAACCATAGGATTTAATAATATGGTTAATCATCAACAACCATCATTGCAATCACAACCATAGTCAAGTCATGGTCAACTGTAGAAAATCCATAGTTCAAATATGTTCAAGCATAGTCAAATCCTATTCAAGCCATGGTCGACTATAGTCATATAATCATTAACCATAGCCATTCATAGTTAAAAGTTAAAACATAATCAACGATGTTTAAACATGGTGAACATGGAAAACTATAATTAATTGTGGTTAACCATATTCAAACAAGTGTTAAACATAGTCACTCATAGTTAAAACATAGTCATCGATGTTTAAATAAGGTGAACATGGAAAACCATAGTCAACCATGGTCAACCATTGTCAAACAATCATTAACCATAGTCAAAACATAGTTAGTGATGTTTAACAATAGTCACACATGATCAAACATAGTCTAACCACAATAAACCATCATCAACTATCATCACCATGGTTGACTATGGTTAACTATGATTGACCATAGTTAATTATGGTCACCATGGCCAACCATAGTTGACTCTAATCAACATGGTTGACCATCATCAAACATAGTCAATCATGTTTAACCATGGAAACCTAAGTCAATCATGATCATCTTTGGTCAACCATAGTCACCATAATCAAACTTTGAAAACCATGGTTAACCCATGCTCAACATGGCCAATAATGGTTAATATGGTCAAACATGATCAACCTAGGTGACCATCATAAAACATGGTCGAATGTAGCTATTCATTATTAATATAGACATCCAAAATCTATCATGGAAAACTATGGTCAACCATGGTCAAATTTGAACTTGGTTAAGCCATGTTCACCCATGGTTAAACTATGCTCACCCATAGTTAAGCCATGCTCACCCATAGCCAATGTTTAAAATGTTTAATAATATTAGTATTAATATGGTTTAAAACACAATTTTTATTAAAGTGGTTAACCATGTTCAACTATGTTTGACAATCAACTCTCTTTAACTTCGGTCAAACATAATCACTTATTATTATTATTATTATTATTTAATAATCGTAATAATTAAACACAATCAATCACATTGGTCAAACATAGTCAAATAAAGACAATGTTTAAATAGTTGACCATGTTCAAACTTGGTAAAACCTATTTTACCATAATTAACAATAGTCAATTGCTTAGTCATAGTCATCCTTAGTCAACGTAACTCAACCATATTCACTTATACTCAGCTATGGTTGACGAAAGTCAAACATTATCAACCTTAGTCCACTATGGTCATCCTAGGTTAGCCATAATTAAGATTTTAAAATGTTTATTAATAACAACATTAATATTAATAAGTTGACTAATAATAATAATATTACTATTAATATTATGACATCGGAATGCTAAAGAAATCTATCCAACATCTCAATGTGTCAAACATTGTCGCAATGTTATATTACATTGCAATTTATCCAACATCACAATGCAACATTACAAAATTAGTCAACCACATTCACTATTGTGGTTAAATATGTTCAACTATGTTTTATTATGTTTGATAGTCAACACTCTTCAACTTTAGTCAAACATAATCGCATATTAATATTATTGATTAATATTAATAATCAAATATGTTGTGACATTGGAATGGTACAAAAATCTATCCAACGTCATAATGTGATAAACATTGTCGTAATGTTAAATTACACTGCAATTTATCTAATGTTGCAATGCGACATTACAAAATTCGTCAACCACATTTACTAATGGGGTTGTCTGTATTTGATAGTCAACAATCTTTAACTTTGATCAAACCTAACGACCTATTAATATTATTGATTAATATTAATAATCAAACATAGCAACCACATTAGTCAAGCATAGTCAAACAAAGTCAACATTTATAGTCAATGTTTACATAGTTGGCTTGGATCAAGCTTGGTCAACCCTATATTTACTATATTTAACAATAATCGACTTTATTCACTCAAAGTTGTCCTTAGTAAACATAATTTGACCATTTTCAGTTAATAATTAACCATGGTTGACAAAAGTCAAACATTGTCAATTGTAGTCAACTAAACTCATCCTTGGTCAATTACAATCAAGATTTTTTAGATGTTTAATAATAATAATAATAAATATTTTGACTCATAATAATATTATTATTATTAAGGTTGACTATTGGTTGTCAAAAATCAAATGAATATATTACTAAATTGAATATATTATTGAGAGTTGACCATGATCAAACTTGGTTAACCCTATATATATCATAGTTAACAATACTCAACAAGGATAATTTTAGGGGTGAATGTTCGCCCTTTGGCGAAATTAAGGGGTTTTAAATTTTTAGTGGGCGAATATTAGATGTTTAATAATAATAATAATAAATATTTTGACTCATAATAATATTATTATTATTAAGGTTGACTATTGGTTGTCAAAAATCAAATGAATATATTACTAAATTGAATATATTATTGAGAGTTGACCATGATCAAACTTGGTTAACCCTATATATATCATAGTTAACAATACTCAACAAGGATAATTTTAGGGGTGAATGTTCGCCCTTTGGCGAAATTAAGGGGTTTTAAATTTTTAGTGGGCGAATATTAGATGTTTAATAATAATAATAATAAATATTTTGACTCATAATAATATTATTATTATTAAGGTTGACTATTGGTTGTCAAAAATCAAATGAATATATTACTAAATTGAATATATTATTGAGAGTTGACCATGATCAAACTTGGTTAACCCTATATATATCATAGTTAACAATACTCAACAAGGATAATTTTAGGGGCGAATGTTCGCCCTTTGGCGAAGTTAAGGGGTTTTAAATTTTTAGTGGGCGAATATTTTGTATCAAAGTACATTTTTACAAATCACCTCAAATAGCCACCTTATTTTAAGGGAGAGGGTAAAAAAGGTAAATTTAGCCCTTGAAATTAGGAGTTACAACCTTCCATTCGCCCATTTTCAAGAATAGGTTTTTATTTAAGTGAATCCTATGGGCCAAATACCATATTTATAAAAGAGGTATGGTAAATTAATAAAAATATAAATAAATGAGAGGTATGGTAAATAAATAAACATTTTTTATATTTACTCCATAAGTCACCTTATATACATGCAAGGGTGTAAAGAAATAAAAATATAAGTAAAGTGGAGGTAT
>APFE031253421.1:10475-22904 GCA_000404065.3 Pinus taeda | reverse complement strand
TTTATTTTTTTATTTTTAATTTTAATTTTTTTTATTATACATATATAGGGACATGACAGTGAGAAACTGAAAGAGGAAATGGCTTCTATATGTTGGGCAGAACAAGTGAATAAACTAGATTGTATGGACTTGTCCATTCTTACCAAGTATGTGGAGTAACATACTAAAGACATCAAAATATACCAACCAAAGCAACCTTGTTAAAGGGAATCAATTGATTCCCTATCAACCCTTGGATCGAGCAAAATATCTAGGAAACAATCAATCATAATAACATCTAGGAATGTTGAAAAGGGAACATATATGTCCAATATCCCACCCACTCCTAGTACACATATTTCTTCCACCACTATTATAGGTGCTTATGCATCTTGCATTGGTACATACGAAACCAAGGCAGAATATGATGTTGTCTTTGGGGAAATCAAAATGACAGATGCTAGGAAAGTTTTCAATCGTAGGTTGAAGGAATCATGCATTCAGTGATTCGAAGATCATGTACATATTCCATTATCAAAGATACCCAGGCATCTTCAAAAGGAATGCATTCATGACATGCAGACTGAATTTGGGATAGGTTGGTTAGTAAAGAAAGTAAAAAAATAAATGACTCAAAAGTGCAAGAGATTCCACTGCATCCAAATGAAAAAGATAAAAAAAATCCTCCCGAGATAAGGGCCAAAAGAAGGCTAATTGATGTAAGAGTGAAAGTATAGAAGGAGCTCATGAAAGCATATGAAGAGAAAATGCATGAAGGAAGTCTAGCGAGGAGAGCATACATGTATTTAAACTTGGTCATAATATTATTTCAATTTCATTAAATTATTTTTATATTTTCCTAGTGCATAATTAAATTTAATTAGTGTATGCTTCAAGGCAAGGCCTCGAAGGCCAAGCTTGCCAAATATCGTTCCACACATCACAGTGGCCAAATAGGCTTAGAATCCTTAACATGCAAATTTGTAAGTATATTTAATATATGAAATTATATTTTTCTCAATTTTGTACAAAAAAGTAAATGATTGGATATTAATTACTTTAACTTTTCCATCTTCCATGTTTGATATGAGCAACAATATGGCCATTATCCATCACAATTGGAATTCAATATGGTACAAGACAAAAAGTGGTCCAATTTTGTTATCTAGATGGAGAATAAGGTATCATTAGTTGAATTTCAATAACTTAGTTGGATATTGTTATGTTAATATGTTAATTTTCATTTCTTATGTTGAGTTGTTTATTTATGTGTAGTTTGATTTCTTTTGTGCTCCCATCGGTCATAACATCCTTATAAATCACCAACCTTACACTATGATCAAGTACTTAGAAATCAATATCCAATCATGGATTTATTAATACCTTTAAAAAAATCCAAGGCCAAAAGAGGGATACAATACCATGTGATACATAACCCGTAGACAACAAAACAAATTACATGGGATTGATTATAGATACTTGGGTTGACAACCCACTACATGGGGTTGATTATGGACCCAAGATACATTTGTTGAGGAGTATGGGATGATTTTCTTGGAAAGCAAGAAGCCTTGTTATGAAGAGAACTTTACCTTTGCAACCCTTCCTTAGAGTGTGCAACACCTAAGGATTGGTCTCTTGACATGTATACCTTAGAGAGAGAGAACTTCCCTTGGAGACATATCTCGTGCATTAAATTAAATTTCTTGTGTAATTATTCCACTTTACCAATGTTGGACCCCCTCAACTACTCTATATAGAGGGAAGAGAATGTCTTTGTATACACCATACTCATTATTCCGTCTATATAATTGTCATGGAGAGTTCTTAGTTCTTGTGTGCTGCGATAGAGGAAGACCTAGAGTTTGTGGTGTAAACCCTAAAGAAGAAACGAAGATGAATGATAGAACTAGGGATGATCTTGTGTCTTAGCACTTGTCTTAGCAATTATTTTCCATATGGTAGGATGGTGGGTGTATTGAGGTCTAAAGCATTTGTTTTGTAGTGACTTATATATTGAATAAATTAAGAATATATGTATGGACATGGCTATTAGAATAAGAACATTTATGATGTAGGCTTGCGTTGGAGTCTGTTTGAACTTTAAAGGACTAGTTTGAAATAGAGGACTTGAAACTCTATAAGATGCTTCCCTTTCTAGTCCTATGGGGAGTATGGTTAGCATACAACTTGGTGATTTTTCAAAACAAAATTCTTCCTACATTCTAGACTATAGCAACAATTTGCTCACTATTCCAGTTCTATCAAACCCTTATTAATCCGAAAACAATTAGATATGTGGGGCAGGTAAAGATAGACCTTTACATGCAATGTGAACTATTTTTTGGAGAAATCAATGAATAAATTCAAATAACCTACATATCTGTGATTACAACCTTTAAACTTGATGTTGTAGTATGGGGAGAAGAACTTAAAGAAATTCAATGTTTAAAGCATAGGGTTAAATAAAATCCTATGCACTATATCTACAATAGAGAGCATGAAATGAAAGAAAATAAGATGTATATATTGCAGAGTGTGTCGTTAAGGTTTCTTAGACAAAAGTCATAGTTATCTCAACTATTAACACAAAATTGATAAATATGTTAATGAAAGAAACCAATAGCTTTATTATACAAGTCTTACAAGAAGAATAACACAAATGAAATGTTACTAAGAAACACATCTTTGACTGCCCATTTTCAAGCTTTGACAAGCAAGATGAAATGGCTTGTGGTTACAACATCCATTCTTACAACATTTTTTGTTACAAAATCCATTGTTACAACATATGTTTCTCAATCTGTTGTTACCTAAATTTGTGCTTCTCAATTTATTTTCTTCATCCCCCAAGTGTTGGTGTAGTTTTGGGTGGAAAAAACCCTCTTTGGTTGCCTACTTTCAAGCTTTGAAAAGCAAGACGAAATGAATTTCTACCCCCTTAATTGCTACAACATTTGTCGTTACAACATCTTCTGTTATAACTTTTGTTGTTACAACATTCATTGTAATGGCCACCATTTTAGTAGTTTCAAAAGTAGTAGTTGTTATAACATCAACTTTAACAACAATTTCAACATTTTCAATAGTAACGAGTGTTACAACATCAACTATTACAACATTTTCCACAGATTTAACATTGCATGTTGTTATGGAACCTATTGTTACAACATCTACTGCTACAACATTTGATTCTCAATCAGATGTTACCTATGTTTGTGCTTCTCAATTTGTTTTCTTGTTCCCCCAAGTGCTTGTGTAGTGTTGGGTGTTAGAAACACCTCTTTAGTTGCCCACTTTCAAGCTTTTACAAGCATGATGAAATGATTTTCTACCCCCTTAATTGTCACAACATCTGCATAAGGGTCATTGTTTCAATAGTTTCAATAATAGTAGTTGTTATAACATCAACGCTTATAGTAGTTTCAACATTTTCAATAGTAATGGGTGTTACAACATCAATTGTTACAAAATTTTCAATAGATTTAACATTGATATGCGATTATGGAATTTTTTGTTACAACATTTGTTATTACAACATCCATTGTTACCACATTTACTTCTCAATCTGTTGTTACCTATGTGTGTTCTTCTCAATTTGTTTTCTTGATCTCCCAAGTGTTGTTGTAGTGTTGGGTGACATAAACACCTCTTTGGCTGCCCACTTTAAAGCTTTGAAAATCAATATGAAATGAATTTCTATCCCATCAATTTTTACAATATTTGTTGTTACAACATATGTTGTAATGGTCACTGTTTTAGTGGTTTCAATAGTAGAAATTGTTATAGCATCAACTTTTGCAATAGTTTCGACAATTTCAATTGTAACGAGTGTTACAACATTAGTTTTTACAACATCATTTGTTACAACATTTTCATGAGATTTAACATTGGCATGTTATCATGGCATCCTTTGTTACAACATCTTCTATTACAACATTTGTTGTTACAAAATCTACTTCTCAATCCATTGTTACCTATGTTTGTGCTTCTTAATTTGTTTTCTTGACCCCCCATGTTATATCTTTGTAGACAATCCTTGGCTAAAGAACTGAGCCAAAGAATCAATGTGAGAAATTGAGAGGAATTGAAAGAGGAATTGAGAGGAATTTAGAAGGATAAACATTTTCCTTGAACATTTAATCATCTAATGATAACAAAGATGTATAAATGAACCTATATAGTCAACATAAATATATCCAAGTACAACATAGAAGCAACAATCTAAAGATTTATGGGCACTAAATTAAATAGATTGTTCAACTACTAACTCAGTTGTGAACATAGCTTTGTAGAGGGACAACATGGGTATCAATACTCAATCTAGCCCTTCCCAATAACCTGTACTATTCTCAAATATACACAGAAACAAACTATGAAACTACAATAAGAACTCACAAGTACACAATTGTTGTCATGAACGAAAACTAGAAGTATTTGATTATATCCAAGTTGAAAGTATTATAGCAATATTATAAAATAATTCTCCACGTATCAACCCTTTATTATTAAAAAATAAGGCATGTATAGATTTCTTTACAAAATATCCTATCTATTAAAAGATTTACATTCAAAGTATTCTTTATCCAAAGCTTTGGATATTGTTTAAACAAATTTTAACCAATGTTGTGAACATCAACATTGAGATAAAATCGACAAGGGTCCAAAAAACCAAAAAACTGTAAAAATGGGGAAATATAGGATAAAATTGGTAAACATAGGAAAAATCAAGATACCATTAAAATATCGGTAAAAATTGGCAAACATCGTCTAGGCCAAAAAATCATGATTTCGAGATAAAATTGGGATGTTATCAAGATGTTCACAACACTTATTTTAACTAAAAATAGAAAACTTCTCCAAAAATGTCTGCAATTGCACTTGATTTCTACATTCGAGTTTAATGTATTTGAAACTACTCTATTCTTGTTGCTCAAAATGCTTAATAGTTGTTATTTGTTGCTAATATGTTGCATTGATAACATGAATTTATTGAAAAAATTTGACCAACTGCTCCCATTCTTCATTTTTTAGGTAACTAAGATCCATGATCTCTCTGTATGATTCATCTGCATCTATATACTTCCCAAAAGAAGGTTTTACTATGATCAAGTGTTTGATTTCGTAGCACATGAAAATGCCATCAACTAACATTTGAAGTAGATTCTAACCACTAATCTCTCATTGATTGTATCAAACTTTGTCCTATCCCTTGACTCTTTGTTTAAAAATATTTCATATCAGTCTTTTGTTACCATCTGACCATATTAATTCTTAAAATATGGAAGAACTATCTCTTGTAGAATAGAAAATTTTATGTAGAATTTATTAAGTTTGCACTTGAATATTTTCACACTTTTCCTTTTTCTTCAACATCAAATTTTTCTTCATGAGAACTTTTCTAGTCTAAATAACTGATTATGTTCTGTCTACAATTCCTAGTTCTTCAAGATCTTCCTTGGACCTTGTGTCTAGATATTTTATTATCTTGTTTCTCCAGGTTTATTTCCCAATTGTATTTTGATGTCATTAATAACTTCTTTGGTTCCTTCAATCATCTCCTCCTATTATATAATAATATCCATAGATTTCCAAATATCAGACACATATGACATAATTTGTATCCAAATTTCTTCTTTGGCATGTGATAAACATTGAATATTGTTATAACTACTCAAATATTGTTCCGATTTCTTTTTCAGATTTGCATTTTTCTTTATTTCCGCGACTAAGGCAATGTCTGATTTATTTTTGTTCATCTCATCTCTGTCAAAATTTTCTTTCAATATTCCAATCTCAACATCCTTTAGTTTAAGAGAAGATAATTATTGTGATATACTTTCTATAGTAATATATTCTATTGTACCTGTTTTTGTTGTTGGAATTACTACACTATCAGTTTTAGCCCTCTTTTAACAACTCTTCAATCCCTTCTTGCATTTTCTGAATCTGCAAGTTCTGTTCAGTTAGATAGGATAATATATTTTCCTTCTCCTTCTCTAATTCCCAGTTTCTTGTGTTTTGGGATGCTTTATTATGGGAAACTTCAACTATCTATAAGTCCTTGAATATATTCATTTTTATTCTTAAAAATCTCTTGAGTTGCATCCACATTTTTGGGATACAAACCTAATTTAATTACAAGGTCTTCCAGTGATTTGATCGTAACATCCTTTACGAGAGAAGAAGAATTTTCCGTTTTAAGTTCTGTAATAATATTATTCTAAGAATAATGCAATTTTGATACATTTGACGTAGAACTTGTGAGAGAGGAATAGATCATTTCACTAGTTTGTCTATGTAGATCAACTTGATCTATATGATGGATCTGTTTAGTATTGAAAGGTAAAACAAAGTCATATAATATCCAATAACTTTAGGAGAAAAAACTTTAGGTTCAAGAAATGCTAACTTAAGCTCACCTTTTTAGTATCAAGAGATGAAATCAACTTGTTTTTAGTGGAAGAAGTTTTCTCCGACAACTTGGTATATGTTACTGCCTTCAAAGCCTCATTCTTTTTCTTCATTTCCAAAAACTTGGAAAATATGTTTTGGTTAGAAGAAGAAGAAGGTTAAGATTGTTTTTTCCCTGGATCCAATTATTGCATTCTGAATAGGCTCACCTTAAGCAACAGTAGTAGCTGGTGAAGAAATGTCGGATGAGACAATTTCTGATACCACTCCCTCCATATTGTTTGTCTTCTTTCTCTTGTATACTCTAAATTGTTCCATTTCTGACTCTGATAAACTTTTATTTGTCCTCTTAAGTTATTTTTCTTTCATTGGAGGTGTAAGAAATTTTTTTTGTCCTACTGACTACTCCACAGTTTATTCTTTTTTCACTTCCTACGGTGTTTTCCTCCCAGGTGTCCTTAGTAATAAACTTCTCTATCTCAAACTTGGAAACATGAAAATAAGGTGGGTATTTCTGTTGAACTTTGATGGCTAAAATTCTCCCAATGGGGTCATATGGTCAAGTAACCCTCAATTTAAACTTAATTGGTGCTAATAATTTCTCCACCTCTTTGTCAGCTGACCTATGATTCACTATAAATGGCCCTACCCGTGCCTTCATTTTAAAAAAGATCTATTTCCTTCTAGATAAAAAATTCACTTGGTCTACATCGAGGCTTTGTCTGATGAATTCAAACACAAAAATATGCTTAGGCGAACATACTAGAAACTGATAGGGTGGAATTTCACACCCATACAATCTAATTTCTTTAAAATATTGGTACAAATACCAATCACCAAGCCTTGTTTGTTCACTAAGTTGTATAATCCTTTTTATTTCAGGTGAAATTTTTGGAGGATTATCAGTAATTACTAGATTGTAGCATATGTGAGGAAATTTGTTCACAAAATTAGTGAAGGAAAATTCCTCAGAATCCCTTCTGACCAAGGATGTCCAATGAATAATAGACCATTGATTCCCTTGAAGATCCTTATTTTTCCATTGTATTGGGAATCAATCTAACTGATATTACAAAAACAAATACACCATGATTGATTGATATTTAAACTATTTTACAACTTCAAATTTAAGAAACTGGTGATGAATGGCCTCAAATAAAAACTGGCTAAAATTGAATAAAATTTGTGGTTTCTTATCTTGACAAACAGTTAACAAAAAATATAAAACTAATTCATCCAATTTCTCATCACTATGATACCCTAAAATACTACATAAAATGGATATGATTTGTCTTGAAATTTTTGGAAACATTAATGAAGGGTAAGGAAGGTTGTGAGTGGGAATACTAGTCTCTTCAAGCATGAATAATTAAAAAATAACCGCTCTTTTTTCAAAAGTTAACTTATGATATATTTCCAAGAGAATTTCACTAAAGAATCCACATGGCTTTTAAAATGGACCAAAGGGTAACAAAAATCAGGGTTTCACCATTTTGAGCAATTATGGTTTTCTCACTAGGTAAGTACCCATTTGCACACCATACTAAAAATTCCAGAAAATGATGAGTTTGAGGAAATATAAACTGGGGTAAAAAGGACTCCCACAAAGAAAACTCATCTCTATTATCTTAAAACCTCTGGGAAACCCAATTCTACAATTCATATAGGCCAAACTATGAATTTGATTCTTCTATTTTACTTTCCCTGTCAACTAAGGGCGATTCATCGATTTTTGGGAGGGTTTCAAACTAAAATTGAGACTCTTTTCCTTTAGTTGAACTAATTTGAAATATCAAATTGTAGCAAGGAGAAAAATTACCTATAAAATGTACCATGCACTGTATTTCTGAGTTGTCACCGAGGGCTTTCTGTAATTCTGTACTTCGATTCTTGATGTCTAGCGATTGAAGGAAAGGTGAGAGAGGACAAACAAAGGTGGGGGAAAGTAAATTATGAACGAGAGTGAGAATGTATGGGAATGATCATTCATATAAGGGGCATATTTAGAATTAAATGGAAGTCAATCAATAAAATGTTGGCGGGAGACATTTATTACCAAAAGCTGGAAATGGTTTTTTGCACCAACAGGGGTAGGCGATAAGTAGTAATGAGTGAGGGAGGGTGTGCAATTCATATATTGTTTCCATGTTGCAATAGTTGTTTTAGAAAAACAACTTTTTGCATGCACCCCCCTTCATTAAGTGTCGAGCAAGCGAGGGGGCCACGTAATAGAACAAGAATTGTCGATCATCAAAGCATCAATCGCCACCAATGCAAAATGCATGATAGTTAGTGTGAAATGATTTGAAATTTCACTTATTAGAATAAAAAATATATATATATTTCGACATTATTTATTTTCACATAAACTATTAAAAAGTGCAATAAAAACATTTTTTTTGAAATTTTAATCAAAACTTTGAAATTTTCAATGTAACAAGAAAATGTTACAATGACCCAAGTGTTGGTGTAGCATTGGGTGGCATAAACACCTCTTTGGATGCCTACTTTCAAGCTTTGACAAGAAATATGAAATGAATTTCTATCCCCTCAATTGTTACAACATCCACTATAATGGTCACTATTTCAATAGTTTTAATAGTAGCAGTTGTTATAGGATCATGTTTTACGGTAGTTCTAGCATTTTCAATAGTAATGGGTGTTACAACATTAGTTTCTACAACATTTTCAACATATTTAACATTTACATGTTGTTATGGCATATGTTGTTACAAGATATGTTGTTACAACATATGCTTCTCAATCTGTTGTTACCTATGTTGTGCTTCTCAATTTGTTTTCTTGATCCCCCAAGTGTTGGTGTAGTGTTGGGCGGAAGAAATAACTCTTTGGCTACCCACTTTCAAGCTTTGAAAAGTAAGATGAAATGGCTCTCTACCCCTCTATTATTACAACATCTACTATTACAACATTCATTGTTACAACATCTGTTGTTACAACATCTGTTGTTACAACATCCACTGTAATGGTTACTATTTCAATAGTTTCGATAGTAGTAATCTTAGGGCTTTGTGAAGGGATGATGACAACATGTTCATGAATTATTCCAAATGATATGTTTTCTTTCCTAGATATTGTGTCTTTGTTTTGTATAGAATTAGTTTTTGGGAATTAAGCAAGAAATATGCCTAGCCACGTTTAGTGAATTTTCCTTTGAAACTAAGTACACAAAATGTAAATAAAATAGGGTTTTCTATGCTTTGAGCAGGAGAATCCAAGCGAATCACTTGGTAGTTGTAAGTTCTTATAAAAAATACCTAGTAGAAAGGGTCAAAAGTGTTGGGAAACAAGATGAAAATATCAAGAAGTGAAAGAAAAATTGTCGCAACGTGGTGAAGATAAAGAATACCACCTCACCAATGACATCCTAATCAGGTTTAAAAACATAATCTATGTGCATAACAATGATGAAATAAAAAGGATGAAAATGAAATAGTTTCATGTTAAGCCTTATTCAGACCATCCAGGGTACCAAAAGACCCTTACAACCATTAAAAAGTACTATTATGACCGAATTTGAAGAAGGAAGTGGTTGCTTTTTTGGCAAAATGTATAGAATGTCAACAACTAAAGGCTGAGTGTAGGCATCCAGCAAGTTTATTGTATCTTATTCCCCTTCCGAAATGGAAATTGGAGGTAATTTTGATGGATTTCATTACCATATCTCCTAGAACATTTAGGAAGTATGATGCAACCATAGTAGTGGTGGATAAGATGAGCAAGGTAGTTCATTTTGTAGCATCCAAGTCCACTAACTCTACTAGTGACGTGGCACAAATATTCATAAAGGATATTGTGAGGCTACATGGTATCCCCAAGAAGATTGTGTCATATAGACATCCTAGGTTAACTTCAAGGTTATGGAAGGAACTATTTGTAGGGTTGGGATCAAAATTGAAATTTAGTACAACATATCATCCAAAAACAAATGGGAAACTAGAGAGGACTAACAAAATTCATGAGGACATGTTAAGGATGTGTATGATGCACTAGCCAAAGAAGTGGGAAGAATATCTTCGCCTTATGGAATTTGCATATAACAATGGATATCGAGAATCCATAAGGATAAGTCTATTTGAGGCTCTATATGGGAGGATTTGAAACACTCAGATTAGTTTGAATGATTCAATAGATAAGGCCCTTGTTAGGATTCATATGCTTAAGGAGTTAGAGTATCAATTTTAGACCATCAAGCAGAATTTGAAAGTGACACAGGATAGGTAGAAGAGCTATGCAGATTAGCATAGGATGCACAAAGAGTTCCAAGTTGGGGAGAATTTTTATTTGAGAATTAAACCCAAGAAGAGTTCCCTAAATATTGGAATGTGTGCCAAGTTGTCACTATGATATTGTGGGCCTTTTGAGATCCTTGAGAGGATTGGACTAGTGGCATATAGGCTGCTTCTACCTCCATCAATTAGAGTTCATGATGTTTTCCATGTCTCTTTGCTTGAAAGATATGTGAAAGATTCTAATCATGTGATTGATTGGTTTGTGTTACAGGTGGAACCAAATGGATATTTCCAACCAAATTCAATGTGCACTCTACACCATAAAAGTTTGATGCTCCATAATGGAGTCATAAAGCAAGTCGAGGTGCAATGGAAACACTTTGGGCCAAAGGAGGCAACTTGGTAAATGGTTGATGCCGTGAAAGCTAACTATCCTTTTTTATTTGTTGGTTAACGAAAATGTGTATATGATTGTAAATACTGTATAGAGATGTGTATATAAAGCTCCATAAAATAGTATGAGTTTGTATTTTATCTCTGGTGTTGCATATGAGAAAAAGAACACTAAGGGAAGTGTTTACTCAAGGGGGAGGGGTTTGTGACAACCCCAACCCAGGTTTCCTCATTGTAAATAAAAATACAATGTAAATTTTTTGAAAAAAATATATTAAAATGGGTTGAGTCTAGGGGACATGGATTCTAGAACTAAGGGGTTGGCTTGCTTGTGATAAGAAATATTTCCTTAAGTAGGAATTTTGGATTGTCTAGGACAACCATTAAAGGATGGTTGGTGCATGATTTTAATGGAATGTTTCCAAAATTAAAATGAGTTGCGAAGAAATTACAAAGGCCCATGTGCTTGAGAACCTTAACAAGGAAAGAGGACAGGAAAAATTTATGGAGGACTATACTGGGAAAGATATCAAGGATGAGGATAGAAAATCCCTGCAGAGAAAGGAAAAGAAACAATAGAGGAAAATAAGAGATTGACCCTATGGAAAAGGGGTGATTTGACCATTCTCTCATTCATTCATTTAGGAATACCAACCATTTGAGAAACATTCAACAGGGGAGTAGAGGGTGTAGTCACAAAAGAGAAGTGAGGAGAAGTTGAGGGAATTCGTCTTCTAGTTCCCTGGAGGCTATAGGTTGGGGTACTAGTCTTTAAATCCCTTTAAAAACTTGGGTCCCATGGAGGATGTGGGTTGATATAGGAATATTTGGAGCCCTATAAAAAGTTGGGTTACCTAGAGATTGTGGCTTGAGATAGTAGTCCTTGGAACCTTGGATAGCTTGGGAAGAGATTAGTCTTTGAGCTAATATTTGCAAAGGTCATTCCCAAAGGTTTCTGCATTTACACTTTGGTATTGTAGTGGATTCTGGACTTCCTGGGAAGGAGGTACATCCCTGGTATTACTCTTGAGGGTAGTGGTGGTGAACCTTTGGATTCCCTATTCATTTCCTACTACATCAGGAAATAGGTCGTATTGAAAACAGAGGTCCTATAGAGTCCCTGCTCCAGCTTGTTGTCAATGTAGGTTTTAACCCCGTATAGAAATTATCTGCATACGAATTCTAAATCACAGGAAAAATAAAAATGTGAGAGTGTAACACATAAAACACATATACACAAAGATTTCCCACTGGATCTCAAAATTGAGACTACCAGCTTGATTTTTCATTATTCTTCCTTTCAATGTTACAATACATATTTATACATGCCGAAGCATCCAATACCATTGACCGAAAACCATCGCGTCCAAAACCATGGACCGAAAACCAT
>APFE031253420.1:0-10813 GCA_000404065.3 Pinus taeda | reverse complement strand
CATCTCACCAGAACCCTGGGTTTTAGACAGGGGGACCTCCCTACAAAGTACTTAGGGAACCAGTTGGACATACATCCCACCCGGATGAAAAATTGGTAGGAAGTTATGGATAAGATCAAGAGACGCCTAACAAGCTGGTCTTTCAGATCCCTGAACATAGCCAGCCGAATAGTCTTGTTAAAGTCTGTTCTGCAATCAATTCCCATCTACCCTCTGTCCATCAGAGCAACATCCAAAGGAGTATGCACAACACTGAGGGAGATATTTGGGAAGTTTGTTTGGGGAGGACCGAAATAACAAAGGAAATGGGCCTTAGTATCATGGAAAAACCTGATTCAAAGAAAGGAGGAAGGAGGGTTGGGTATCAGGGACTCTGAAATGTTAAACAGGATCTTAGGTGCTAAATTATGGTGGAGATGGTTACAAGGAGGGAAGGATGTATGGAAAAAAATATGGGAATTAAAATATAATATGCCGGAATCAATAGCTGATAAACTAAGAATTGAAGAAGTTCCAAAAGGGTCCTCTATATGGGACTTAGCAAGTCAGAACAGAGATGTGGTCAACCAACATGCTTTTTGGGAGATTCGGGGAGGAAGCAATGCAAAATTTTGGGAAGACGGGTGGCAGCAGAAAGGCAAAATGGTAGAAATACAAACCCTACAAGAGATTCAACAGAAAGCGAAAAGGGCAGGGATGGAGTATGTTAGAGACTATTGGACAAACGAAGAGAGTAGCGGCATATGGAGGACCTGGAGGAAATCAAAGGAATGGTGTGAAAACATAAACTCAAAGCTAGAGAAAAATTACCTCAAAGAAGTAGATCTAAGAAAGATAAAAATCAGGACAGGTGTGGACATCCTCAGATGGGGAAGATCAATGAAAGGGACGTTTACAGTGAAGGAAGCCTACTATCTGACAACAAAGAAAGAAAGGGAAGAGGGCGATATAGATTGGAGAACAATCTGGGAAGGAAAATGGTGGCCGAAAATTACAATCTTCGCATGGCTGGTCAGTAAAGGAAGGATTCTAACCTGGGATAAAATCCTAAAGAGAGGATACTACAGGCCATCAAGATGCAGCCTCTGTAGTAGTGAAATGGAAAATCAGGAGCACCTTCTAAATGAATGCCCTTATGCAGGAAGCGTGTGGGAAAATATCAGATCGCTCTTTGGAAAGACAATGATAGATCCTAGAAGCATACAGAATACCATATTGCAATGGGGTACAGGTCAATTTCACAGCAAAGTAGTAAGAAGAATATGGAATTTAGCGGTAGGCTTTGTGATCTGGTTCATCTGGAAAGAACGCAACAGAAGGATATTCAGGGGTCAAAGCAGTCGACCTGAAAGAATTTGGGAGGAGGTGAGAAAAGCGATAAAAGAAACCATTCTCTCAGACACTTGGGAAGAGGAACACTGGAAGATGAACCAAGAAGAAGGAAGAATAGCTTCGAAATTTAACTTGGAATTCAGCATGATCTATCCCAGAAAAGAGAAGAAGGGTAACCATCAAGCCCAAAGCCCCAACCAATTTCGATACCCTGGGGTACACTCCATAAAACTGAACTTCGATGGAGCGTCGAAGGGGAACCTTGGCCCAGCAGGCCTAGGAGGTATTTTTTTTGATGGTCAAGGAAAAACAAGGTGGGTCTTCGCGGAATGGGGAGGCGAGATGACGAACAACGAGGCGGAACTTTGGGCGGTCCATCAAGGCCTGAGAATAGTAGTCAGAAACAGATATATGAACCTGGAGATTGAAGGGGACTCGCAGATCACAATAAGGATGCTGCGAAAACTAAAGGATGGAAAGAGCTGGGAGAAAGTTGCAAAAAGCTGGAGGACAGCAGGCATTATTCAAGATATAGCGGTTTTGTTAATAGGATTGATTACATAATAATCAACCATGTTCGACGCAATGGAAACAAGGCTGCGGACCTCCTGGCAAATTGGGGAAGCAAAGAAGCAGTAAGTAGTTTGGATAGAAGTTGGTCATCACTAGAAGCGGATCACAGCTGGGAAGGACTCAAAAACATAATTACTCAGGACCATAATGAAGCATCCATGGTATGAAAGGGAGAAGACAGATCACCCAATCGGGTTAAGCAACGTGGAAGGGAGCGTAATTAAGAAGCGATGGTGGGTGAGGCAGGTGACCGCAGGCGAGTGCCTAAACATGATTATTACGAGTAAGTGGATCAGCGGGAAGGATACCCGATCAGGCCGAAAGGACACTCGGGTACAAGTAAATGACGGTGGAGCTGACAAATTGCCAGAAACAAGCCCGAGGTATGATTGCATGGGGAGAGGATCCAACAAAGCGGACAGAGTTTTGAGTTTTAAAGGCATGCAGGGGGGAGATACCAGGAAGGAAAGGTGGCAGAGTGGAACGCGAGAAAAGGCTCGCAGTGAAATAGGAAAGAGCAACATTAAGCTGAGATATACAGTGAGGAGAGCGGGAAGCTCTGGGTGCCAAGAAGAAAGGGAGGGGAAGCGCAGTTTGAAGCAAGGAAGCAGAGATAGCATGGAAGCAGAGGGTAGCAGGACGGCAGGAAGGTGGATGAGAAGCAGCGAAGCGGATGAAGACCAGGGACGAAGAGACATGGACGCGAAGGGCAAACGCAAAATGGAAGAGAGGCTCGAGTACTGCTACATTCCAGTCTATGAAGTCTCGGAGGGCGAGAGTGAAGACATTCCAGAGGACCCAGAGAAGACTGCGTAGGAAGCAAATAACAGCGCCCGAAAGGCAAAAAGAACATGAAACAGAGAGGAGAAAGGAAATTGGGAGGAGGAAGAAGGAAGGCTGAGGACGGAAGCCAAGGGTGGAAGAGGTAGACGGAGGAGAGGGAGAGGTCGCCGTGGTAGGGGTGGCTAGAGAAGACAGGGAATAGCAGAAGGTCGCAGCAGACGGGGACGCCACTGTCGTGGAAGCACCGAGGAAGATGGGGAGACTGGGATGGGAGCTGAAGGAAGACAAGGCAGGCACACCACAGAGACAAGGGTCAGGACAACAGAGAGAGAATACAATGAGAGGACCAACCCAAAAATTAGAAGAATAATAGAGCATTGGGAGGAAGAGGCCATCCAGGCACAGTCAGAGGAAGAAATGGAGGATTGGATGCATCTCATGCCAGATCCAGGGCACACCCGAGGTAGAATGACACTATATAAGCAGTCGCTGCACCTGTATTGGGTCATGAAGAGACTCATGGCCAAAGCCATGGAGCAGATAGCTGTCGAAATGGCTGAATTGTCGCAGGGAATTCCAAACTTGAAGAAAGAATTGAAGAATATTGTAATCACCCTGCTCATGCAAGACAAGAGGCTGGAGGATCTACAGCAGCAGCTTGAGGCAAACGGTGTGGTGATAAAAAAGGAGAAGAAGCAGCAAGAGGTCGCTGGAGAACAATGAAGAAAGGCATGTTTCCTGATGTAGTTAGAAATTGCAAATCTTAGTTTTTGTTTTAGCTATGCATAGGGGTTATGTTTATATTTACTTGCAGATGTATGTCAGTAGTAACAGTTACAAGGCTAATGTGTATAAAGCATGGAAAGACAGATTGAAAACCTTTTATTTTTGGTCAGCAGTCAAAAACTATAGGTAGTCAATAAACCCGGTTTCCCCGTGAAGCGGGTTGAAACCACCTTAAATCTGTAATAATTTCTTTTTGATAATAGAAAATGACAACTCCTCAACTTACAATAAATATATTATAATATATATATATATATATTAAAATTAAAAATTAAAAAAAAAATTATTGAATAATCAACCACTCAACCAAAACAAATAAATTAGTTTAAAATATTAATATCCACACTTTTAAAATATTATATAAATATCTAATCAAAATGCAAATTTTATCCCACAAATTCTATATTTAATAATAAATAAATTTAAGGATTATCTATAATATTAAAGTAATCATCCCAAACATGTTAAGGTTTTCTCCAAAAATAACGAAATCTACCTCATTTTATTCCACTCACTAAAATAAACCACTCTGCAATTTTCTCCGGTGAATATTTTTAAATACTACAAGTTTAAATTATTTATGTTTTTTTGGTGTTTTTTTCTTTAATTTAGTTAGATTGTGGATTTAGTAGTTATTTTAAATAGTATTTACTTAAATAAATATATAGATTTTAATTGTTTTGGCGATACTCAAATTACAAAATTTCCCATTTAATTTAAAAATAAATTTAATTGAAAAAATATGTAAAAATATTTCCAAAACTTAAAATAGTTATTATCAAATTTTGTATTTTAAGTTATAAATACAAATTCAAATTTATACTTCTAACAAATTTTTATTTAATTTTTAAAAAATCAAGTGTAATATGTATCGTTGCTATTTAGTACCTATTTTTTTTATGGAAAATGTATTTGATAGCAAAATAATTCCATCATAGTAATTATAGGGTAATTAAAAATTTTCTATATTTACCTGTTCACATGCCAAAATGATTTCTATTATTTATTTCATTCATAAAAGGAAGAAGACAAATTTTTAAATAAAGATTTGGATAATTGTATTAGTGGTTTAAAATAAAATAAAAATGGTAGATTTCTGCGTTTCAATTTATCTAAAGGAAAAGTTGTTAATGTCAAAGAAACTAAGAAAAGTTGTTAATGTCAAAGAAACTAAGAATGTTATATGTGTATGTAAAATGGAAAAGTATCATTTTTTAAATCACTAGTATCACACTTCACAAAACAACTCTAAGTAATTAATATGTTGAAAAAGTGATTATTTATTTGTTTAATTTAGTATATTGAATTTTTATATAAATTAAAATAAAGATGATGATTGACTTTTATTGATATAAAAGTTGTTTTATTGAAATAAGTTTTGATTTATTAGAAATTAAGACAGGTAAATAACTACTTGATTTGCTTTGAAATTTTAATGTTTTATTAAAACTTTAAAGAGTAGCATATCGCTATATATCAAAAATAGTTTTGATACCCTAAATGGTTAAGGAAGATTATACTATAAAAAAATTATTTTAATTTATTTGATATAATGTGGGTGTACTAAAGATATTATAAAATAGATTAATTTATTTTGACTTATCAAATTGGTTTAATGGGGTATACTCCATACATGCATGATACCAAGTTATATTTTAAAGCAATATAATTTTAGGTTTGAAATCAACCATTTCACAAAAAACATCTTATAAATACTGCATTCTATCTTTACCACTGTAATTTTCAAGCATATAATTTAGGTTTGAATCAAAATTTCATAGAAAGTATCTTTAATAATGCCACTCTATAGTTAATTAAACTTACACTCCAATATATTTAAAAAATTAATTTTTAAATGAAAAAATTTAATTTTAAAAAATTAATTATATAATAAATATAATTGTTTTCAATATTATATATAAAAATATTTGAATTGTGATAAATGTTTTAGAGTTACCATTTTATTTCAATTTAATTATATAGTTGTTTATTGAAATTAAATTCGAAATGTTGGCGTGCTTAAAATAATTAGAAAAAAGATTTATAATATGAAAAATATATGCATTTAAAATATGTTGACATAATTATTATGTTTTTTCGTTTTTTTTTTCTCTGAAAGTTATTGAAATTCCAGCGATATTTTGAAAAAATCCGTGAGAGATTTTTATAAATCTAAATAAAAGTTGTCAAACTTCATAATTTTAGGTGCTTTAGAGATTTTTGGTGATGCTAAATCCATTTTCAGCATCAAAAACATGATTCAAATACTTCATCTACAAAATTTTTTGAATTTTTTTATTAAAATTCTAGCCACTTTTAACCATTTAAATAATTCATCGGACTCCATAAACAACTCCTAAATTAACACTCTAAAATAGTGAAACTCTCCTAATTTATCACTCTAAAATAGTGAAACTTCCACGTTATACCTCAGCAGGATTTAAAATATTCAAATTACCAGAAATTTGATTCTGTTGGAACGGGTGAACAATGGTTTGATTTAAACATGAAATAGGTCAAATTTTTAGACTTAAAATCCCGATCCGCTGGCTGACTGGGTCTCGGTAATCGTTCTTTCTCTAAGGTACTCTATGATGCTTTTAGTTCAAATTAATCAACGGGAGAAAGATCTTGGGCCACTCAAGTACGCAGTGGATTGACTTGATTAGATTACTATTTTTAGAGTATTAATGTAGTGGCCGTGTTAATTAATTTTATGGAAATTTGGTAATTATTATATTAATTTTTTAATTTTAATTTTTATAAATAAGTTTTTGTTTTATAATTATATATATAAAAAAAACTTTATAAAATTAGTTTTTTTGCAGAGTCCATTAAAAAAGAAATTTGAACTTCAAAAATTTTAAAATTGATTTTAATTTTCAAAATATTTAATTTAATATTATAATTTTCAAAATTTTTAATAAACTTCATAAATAATTTGAAAATTTTGAAAAATCAATTATTTTTTACTATCAATTAATTACAATATAAGTAGCGAAAAACAAGTGAAATGAATTAAGTAAAGTTTTTGGGTAGAAATTACTTAAGAGAAATTTTTGGCCTATGTTTTTCGAACCAACAAGTGTGGTTCATCATAAGGACCAAATGATAAACCACACTTGTTGGTTCGAAATGGGTTGGCTAAAAATTTCTCTTATGTGATTTCTAAAGATTTTGCTTAATTCATTATCGATCACAAAAGCTTGAATACAAAAAGTAAAATGAAATGAAATGATATTTTAAGGTCAACAAGACTAAAAATAGTGAATGAGACCATTAGTTCCCTGTTTTTGGCTTTTGCACTTCAATCCTTTTCCAATTCAAATTGATTATGAGCCCGCCGAACCTTCCAACAATCCCCTCACTAAAAAGACAATGCCAAGAAACTGATGCTAACATGTTCTCATAACTTTCTCGGATGTCTTTGAATGCATCACATTCCAAAATGAAATGTTTTTCTCATAACTTTCTCGGATGTCTTTGAATGCATCACATTCCAAAATGAAAGGTTTTCTGATTCCACAGCCCAAAAGTGCAAAATGTACACACTCGTTCTTCCCAAAGCTTCTGTAAGCCTTTTCCACCGTCCTATTCACACCGAAGTTGATATGAGTTGGTCCTTATTTGAGCAATAAGAACATTTGCCCTCAACTAAATGCTAGCTCCAATGAACTAGTTGATGTGAGTTGGTCCTTAATTGAACAATAATAACCTTTGCCCTCCAAGAAATGCTAGCTCCAATGAACTCGTTGATGTGAGTAGGTCCTTAATTGAGTAATAAGAACCTTTGTTCTCCACCAAATGCTAGCTCAAATGAACTCTTTTGTTGTAAATCACAAGTAGGGTTGAATTCCTCAATGTAATATTTCATCTTTCTACCCAACTTTTTTCCCCATTCCTTTTTACGAAACTTCTCCATAACAAACTCCTTTAGCTCCTTGCTATTTGTAGGACATACATTGAGGTAGATATTCTATTTTTGCATCCATGTGTAGTTTTGTTTCATCCATATTTTCTTTCTTTCACTCATGCCTTCATTGAAATAACATTAGGCCATCTACCTATTCTCATTTGCTCAATTCTTTTTAGATACCTTTTGAGCCGCACCATAGCAATTGTCTCAATGAAATTTGCTCTTGTTTCACTCATCATTATCAATTGTCTCATTGAAATTTACTCTTGTTTCACTCATCATTATCTCATAAGGCACTGAACTTTTTATTTTGCACTTGCTCATAATTAAGCGTTTTTGGATTTTCTCAGTTTGTTTCCATTTTGAAATGACAATGCTGCTAATCCAGAATTCACACCCATATAACATCACTAAACAAACTAGAAGTCCAAAAAACACTTTAAACGTTTATAATCCCATGACTCTACCTCTCTACATCTATTTTGAAAAATATAAAAAAATATAAACAAATTCCAAAACTCAAAATATAGTTAAGTACAAAAATATTCTCCCGTGAATAAAGCCTTTTTCGGAATAAAGCCTTTTTCGGGGCAAAACGTGCACGGGTGACTGACAAGAGGCGACGAAGCATTTTTTCCCAATTTTCTGTCTTTGCCGGTTGTAGGTGAAGTCCGCTGTGCCCATGGGAAGTTACGACAAAATATGCAGACACCGCTTGCGGATCCGATGGAAAATTGCATTTCAGTATCAATCTGAATATGGAGTTCAAATGTATCTAAAAAGGTCTAAGTGAAATTGCTTTTTGTGATATGTACTCTGTCATCAGCAGAGTAGGAATTTCAAATCCTGAGCACACATCAAATTGGACTGTTTGGACAACTCTAATACTTGTTTTAATTTTTTAATATAAAATGTGGACAGTTTGTAAAAAATTGACGGTTTTGTGAAAAATTTTGACTGTATTTAATGAGCAAATCACTCCATGGCAAATAATTTGCTCGTCAAATTCCATCCTTGGTCATCACTCTTTCAATGTCATTGTCTTGCAAGAAATGCTTTTGACTTTGTTTTTTTTGTATATACATAATACTTCATTCTCATTGCCATTCCTTTATTTTTATAGCAACTTGAGCTGCCAGTGAAGACTATTGTATTTATCACTTTAAAAATTATATATATTTATTATTTTTAATTAATGGTTTATTAATTATTTTTTAATTAATGATAAATTTTTTGAGTTTTTTGGTTTTTATTGATTTATAATCTAGTTATATATAAACAAAAGATGTAAATATAAACATTTACATCTTCAGATGTAAATGTTTATATTTCTCATATAATACAATATCTAGATTTTTCATTTTGAAAAAAATATATATAAACAAAAGATTTACTTTGATCACTTGCCACAAAGGAAACACGACTAATTGCAGTAAAGATATTGTAAAATACTTTTATCTAGCAAATTTACCCATACCAAACTTATCTCAAGGCTATATTTAAGTCATGACATATCTCTTGCAATGTCATAATAAGATTTACAAAATAAAAGCCACATATAAATCAAATTAGATCCATGGATCTGCCAAGTGTCAAGAGGGATCAAATATATTTTTACTTTAACATCACATGCCATTACAACATCTCTTCCATATTGTGCTAGAAAGTCCCTCTCAGCTCAATAATAAGTTATCAACCTAGATCCATCTTAATTTTGGATCTACCAAATGATCAAAAGATCAAATCTTTTGAGTTGCCAATCTTATTTTTTAATTTTCAACAATTCTACATCCCACCATTGACCTTTGTGGGTTAACAAAAAATGGAAATATTATTTATTAATAGTTATAGTTTTAATATAATAAGTTTGAAAGCTAGAATAGGTTAGATTCACCTTCATTATTATGATAAATACCATCATAGATCCATTTCAAGTATGGCTCTAACATGAGTACATAATTCTTTAAAAATAAGATATAATAAGTACGTAATTAAAATTAAAATATTTTTCTAACCTTAAAAAAAATAGTTTATTATTAATTATGTATGTACTATATATCATTTTTAAAAAATTATGTATATATCAAAAAAAAAAAAAGTTTCTTTATGCTATAAAAAATAGTTTAATGTCAATTAAGTGTGTACTATATATCATTTTTAAGAATTATGTACATATCCCTAAAAAAAATAAGCTTTTATGTTTAGTCTTGTTTATACTTTATTTAGCATTCAAAGAATATAATTTAAACAATAAAAAATAACACATTGTATTTTGCATTCTAAAGAAGTTTGAGTCTGAAGAAATTTGATCCCTCTCAGCTCATGTTAGATCTATACTTAAAATGAATCTATACTGTTTTTTTTCAAAGAGCTGTACTTAAGATGGATCTATGCTGGTTTTTATTTTCAAAGAGAATGGACTGACGGACAGACTTATATATCTCCTCACACACAAGTGGAAAATAACCCTCTCAGTTTAATAAATATTATTTAATTAATTTATATTTTGATAAAATCATATTTTATTTTTTTCTATATTAAAATTTATTTTTAATATAAAAAATAAATTCAATATCTTATTAAAAAAAATTAAAAACTCTTCATATATCAAACTTATAATTCTGACAACTCTTGGGAAAAAAGATATATATACCAAGAAAACCTGGGGAACAATTCATGATATAAAACAAATATCCCAAACATGGAAGGTTTCTCTAAAATAACCAAATCTGCATCACTTTATTCCACCAAATCTACAATTTGCCTTCCGAATCTGGAGGACTTTATTCCACTGACAGTTTTGTCTGGTGAAGAAAGGCCTTCCGGTTCAGAACTGCACAGGTGACTGACAAGAGACGACAAAGCGTTTTTTCAGGAGTTGTCTATAATGCGATTTTTTGGAGATTCCGGTGATGGAATCCGGCGGAAGAAATGAGGTTAAATCTTGATTTTTAGCAGTTAAAATGGTTTTTTAACTGCATATTTGGATTCAGCACCCTGGAAAACCCCTGGGAGCCATTGATTGTGCAGAAACTAGCTATCAAACTTGGGATTCCAATGAATTGCTGCCGGATTTTGACCAGAAAAATCAGCCAAAAAAACTTTCAAAAAGTCGCATTATAGACTACTGCGTTTTTTCATCGTTCCCACGTCTCTGCCACTTCAACTGAAGTCTGCTCTGCTCAGGGTGACTTACGACAAAATATGCAGACACCGCGTGGGGATCCAATGGAAAATGGCATCTAGTTTCTGTACAACCCAACAAAGTCATTAGATGTGGACTCTATTCAGATTATCTATGGTAGGAAAGAGATAACGTTCCTTTAAATTATATGGTAATAAAAATCTTAAATGTAAATTATGAGTTGTTTTTAATGTGATTTTTTGAATTTTTTTGTATTATAATTTGGTGGAAAAATTTGA
>APFE031253417.1:25578-37603 GCA_000404065.3 Pinus taeda | reverse complement strand
CCGTTGAAAGTGTTGCTCATCCTCTGAGCAACTTAGTGACCTCATTGTGCCTCATTCATGGCCCCGGTGGCCTCTCTCTTGTGTATTAATAATCTTGGCTGTATGTTGGTGCAAGGACAAGCCCAAAAGCATATTTGTGCAAAGAAAAATCCTTGTTTCTTGAGACCACTAACTTGCTTTCTTCCCCTTATTCAAGATGTGTTCTTGAATATTTTTCAGTTTGGCAAGGTTTTCCACATACTTATCAACCTTCTACTACCTTGTTCCACCATTTGGACACCTGTAAAACCTTCAAAATGCCTCTAGATGAGAACTAGGACATCATGTACTAATTCCTATCAAAACTACAGGAAACCCTTTTTGAGCATAAATGATAGTCTGAGCCTAGGACAAACCCTCAACTTGACTCCCATGTCTTTCTCTCATTTCTATAACATCTTTTAGGCCTTGGTTAAAAAGATAGAAAGATATTAGAGAGCTCTTGGAAAGTCTCTTTTCATCACTACAGTTTGAGTTTTGTTTTGATGGTGGATGCCTCATTTCCTTTTGTTGTCTTCTTCTTCTCTCTTGTGGCGTAGATGGTTGCCTAATGGTCATGGAGTTATAAGTTTTGATTAGGTCTCTCTTAGGCACTATCATTTTGGGTTTTAGCACAATTTTTTCTTTCTTCCTTCTTGTAGCAGCGTTCTACCTTCCTGTAGTAGTCATTCCTTCTTCCTTTAGAGTCTTCTAACTATATGGGAGTGATGAGAAATGATGTAGGTTTGTGAAAATGGAGAGGATAATCTGTTTACTTTTTCAAGAAATTTTTAGGGTGAGATGGGGTTTGTTCTGGAAATTATGAAATGGGATGGATGAATGATGGATAGATGGTGAATATGAAGTAGATGGAAGGCTTGGAGTGTTGTGGTGACTTGGCCTTTGCAAAAATTTCTTCTTTTAACTGTTGTCCACATTCTTTGAAATCATCACCCTTCATAATTTGACTTTTCAACATTGCATGAGTGAAGGAGTGAGCTGCAATTAACTAGTTGAAGGTGGTTGAGACTGCTGACCCATCCTTAGCTTATAAAACCTCATCTCTCATTCATTGACAACAAATTTCTAACTATAATATGCTTAAGAGAAGAAGTCAAGAATATTGCATACCTGTACCTACCTGATGGTTGTTGGAGAGATATGCGTGTTGTTGTTGAGTTGATGTTGTTATGCTTCTCATGACTCAGGTATAACTTCTTGACTGCCTTTTTCTTTTCTTTTCTTTTTATCTTATTTTGCTCATGCGTTGTCTTCTTGTTGATGTGCAGATGATGGCCTCCTTTGTTGCTGCTGAGATCTTGAGGAGTTTCATTGTGCCTATAGTTATGCTTATCCTCTTTCAATCATGGTGCTGAAGGTTACACCTGGAGCCTGCTATTACTTCCAAATAGGCTGTTGTAGCTGCCATTTTTTTTAATGTTTGTGTCCTTTCTCTGTTGGAGGGTAAATAGGTATTGGAATGAATGGAAGGTGTGGCCATAGAGTGACATGGTCATGATGGGTGTTGGTTGAGATGTGGTGAAATCAATGTCCTTTTTCCTATCCCAAAATAGGCCTGCATCATAATTTTTCCATCGGAATGTCTTTCCTGAATATTTTTAGAACTTCCTGTAGCAATTCAGGACAGTCTCTTGTATCAGACTTGTTTTGTCCATATCTCCCAAACGGTAGAATGGATTGACCTGAAACTTTCTGAGCATGTTTCCATCATCATTATGCACCTCCCCATAAAACAAAATTGATCAATGGATGTACAGATATTGAGAAAAAAACTAAAAATGGCTGAAGGTGATGGAGGTCGATTTCTTGGAAATTGTGCACTGGAATTTGATGAAATTGTTTGGGCATGTTACCATCATCCATATGCATCTCCCCATGAAGCATATTTTTAAATGGATGCACAGGTATCGAGAAAATGAAAAAATGGTTGTAGGTGATGGAGGTTGATTTCTCGAAAATTGTGAATTGGAATTCACTAAAATTGCTTGAGCATGTTACCATCATCCATATGCATCTCCTCCTAAAACAGCTTGGCAAATGGATGCATGGTTTTCAAGTTATGGCAAAAACAAATTTATGCTCTATGTATTTCTGTTTCCTATAGTAAAACAGAGCTTTCCTGTATTATTTTGGGACAATAAGGAAAATGAGTGGTAGAATCTTGGGATTGATGAGTAGATGGTGGAAATAGATGAGGGTGGTGGATTGGCATGGCCTTGTTCTTGTTGGAGCATTTGAGAAAAGGAGGAGCAAGTCAAAATTTGACTTCTTTTGAGTAGGTTTGACCTTTTTTTTATTTTCTTTGGTGGCAACTTGTTTTTGTTCCTTGTAGATGTTGGAGAGAACATACATTCATCAAAGAGATACATGGAGCAAGGATTTTTTTTGCTTCTTTTTTTTTTCTAGGCTTATTCGCTACCTCAATGAGGTTTTCAACTAATAGGTCTACCGATGCGCCTCAAAGGAGGTTTTCAACTATGATCTTTTCTTTTTTCTCTCTCTTTTTTTTTTCTTTTTTCCCAACCCATTGACCACCTCATGGAGGTTTTCAATGAATGAGCCAATCTAAGGTGCCTCAAAGGAGGTTTTCACCTGAGATTTTTATTTTATTTTTTCTCTTATTTTTCATTTTTTTTTCTACCCTACCCTACTTGAAAATAAAATCACTTTCAAGTATAAGAATACTTCCAATGGTACCATGTGCAAATCAAAATGACAGACAAAATGGTGTGTAGGCTTGAAATGTATGCTTTGGCATGTACTTGGATTTCAAAGACCAAATGGTTTGACTTTGAAAGGATCAAGCATAGTTGAAGAAGAGAGTGATGCTCCATCTTGTTGATTTACTGGAACCAAACCTCAATATAACTTTGATGTCCTTGGTTTTCTTACTTATCTGGATCATTCTTCATGTCTTCTTCTGACCTTCAAATCTTCCTCTTTTTGCTGATTGTTCTCTTGAATACATGGAGGATTTGATGGTAACCATGAGGGAGCTCTCTCGATCTCTGATTTTTATGTCTACTCTTCATTAAGCGCAGCCCATGATGATGTGGTCTTCTCATTTGAATCTTCTTCTTCTGGATGTGATCCTTCAATGATATCAAGATAATCTCTTTTTTGTAATACTCTTCCTGAGCTATGGTGAATACCATTGATCTCAAGAGGAGATGTTTGGAAGTGTTGTACCTCAGCATTATATGTGGGTTGAGCTACTTCAATGTGTGGGTTTGGAAATGGCAGTACAGGTACTTGAGTGGGAGTGGATATTTGAGATAGATGTGGTTGGGGTTGTGGTGTGTGTGAATGGTAAGGATAACATGGAATTGGGTATGGAGGATATTGAGGAAAATATTGAGGATATTGTGGATGGCTCCCATAAGTTCCTTGCCAACCTTGTTGCCAAAATTGGTTTTGGGATTGAGATGGCCAATGTTGCCAAGCAAAGGGTGTGTTCCAATTACTTTGATATGGATGTGCATAAGCTTGAAATTGTGAATTAGGCTATTGCATCATACTAGGTTGACTAAGTTGCCATGGTCCTCTTGGAGCTACATAACATAGTTGCATTAGCATTTGACTTGCTCCATTGTCTTCTTGGTAAACTTCCTTCAACCTTGGTAATGAGGGGAAATGTTTAACATTATGTGATTCTGCATGGACAACACAAATATCAACATCTTCTTTTTCTTCATCTTGCATTCTTAACATTTCTACTTGTTTGGTTAGATTGCTAAGAATTTATGTCTTAAAATCATCAAGCAAATATCCAAGTTTAGCTTGACTTACCGATCTTGATGTTGATTGACTTACTCTTGCCCTTCCTCTTGATATGTGTTTGCATGTTTCACAAATTTCTTCAAATGATAATTGGTATACATCACCTCTACTCATGAGATCAAGAAGATTAATCCATTCATCCCTAATTGTTCTAAGTAAGAGGGTTTTTAGTGTGTCGGATCCTAAATGATGTAGTTTTTCCCTCTTAACATTATACATGAACCTTTCTATTATATCCTCTAGACTCTCATCTTCTTTTTTATTCATTCTAAAGACTTCTTCTTTAAGATCATGATCTTTATATTTTTCTAGAAATATGTTTTGCATATCATTCCATGATATTATTGAATTAGTCCCTAAACTCATGAACCATTTAGAAGCTCTATCCTTCAATGTTGCAGGAAACAATCTCAATTTTTGAGTTTTTGATAAGTAACCATAATATCTACAAACAATTTCAAATTTAAAGAGAAAGGTTTCCGGATCCTCTAACCTTAGGCCATGAAATTTTGGAAGAAAAGATGAAGGGATGTTCTTCATGTGCACACTACCATCGGTATCTTGAATGGGAAATCCGAGAGGATCTTCCTCATTATCATCATCTCCATCCATTTATTCTACATTCTTTGCCATGTTCTTCTTCTACTTGCAAAAGTGAATGGTTATGTGGCTCTTACTGCACCACGTGATCAAATGGGGGGTTGGGTTGGTGTTGGAGACTTTTGTTTTTATGATTGAATGAAAACTATAATGCAATGCAGTTTTCTACTTTTGAAATTATATATGCCTAATGCAAATATTTTTTGTTTTTTAAATAAAGTAGAAAGAAATGAATCAACTAGGGAAGCAAACAATGCATACTTTGACACCTCCCCAGCAACGGCGCCAAAAAAGTGATGAACCTCGGTATTGCAACAAGAATGTTGCAACTCCCAAGGCTACCAACTTTAATTATCAACCCAGGCTTCGTACAAACTTAAGAGGTGTCGGCATTATATGTGCAACATATAATGTGTCCTTCCTTTGCTGCCATGAGAGAAAAGAAATGTTGCCTATTTGCACGAATGAAAGACAGAATTTAAAAATGCTTGTAAAGTAACATGAAATCCTCTATCTACTTATTAACCCACTTTTCTTGCAAAAGAACCCTATTTTAACCATATTTGTCACATGTAATGTTCTAACTAGTCTAAGCATGAAATCTGATATAGCGAGTACTAACTTCTGTGTGCATGTGTAAATATAAAAGAACTCATTTTTTGAATCTTTTTGCTTTATAAATTCAAATGCTAATCTTTCTTTGATCTTTGGCAGGGGAGACAGGTGTGGAAGAAGAGGGGTACAATGATTTTGATGGCTTGGAGGTCAAGTAGGGGCCTAATCCCAGCTTCAATGATGATTTTTCTCAATTCGAGCTCAAAACAAGCCTCTACAGGATTTCCTATAGGATGTACTAGTTCTCCTACAGGATCCCCTAGTTCTCCTACAGAATCCCCTGTTTTACTACTGGATGTTACAGAGTTACTATACGAAATTATAATTCATCGAATTACCAAGCAACTCAAATCCAAATTGTATGGGACAAAAATTTTTATTGACTAGGATGTCTTAGGTCCCCATTCTAAGTGGAACCACTCAAAATACCTCTATTAACCCATGCTAAAAAATAACAGAAAATTACTAGTCGAAAATCTAGAAATTTGAGGACTAGTGAGCTAGTAAACCTATAAAATGCCTAACCTAATCAAGTTCAAATGAAATGGGTTAATTTTCACTATGAACTAGAATGTTTTTATGGTCTAATGCAAGTGGAACCAACTCAATTGAAGCTCGTTAGCATGCTCCAAAAAGCATAAATTTATTGTTCTTTGCCACAAAGGAGTTCCAGAAATCTAGATTTGGAAATAAGAAAGCTAATCCAAGTAGCTCAATGATTACTATGACCTTCCAAATATTTTCCAAGGATGAAATGATGCTTGTGATCCTGCAAAATAAATTACATCAACCATTTAACCTAAACCTACAACAAGAAATCATTAATACTATGCAAAAGTAGAAATAAATAAAAACAAGAGATGCGTGTGAATAAGAAGTGAAAAGAAGGAAAAAAACGATACAAAAGGGCTTTGGGGATCCTGGGATAGCTAAGCCCAAGGAAACGCAGAGACCTATGGAGGAGAACAATATTTAGAAGTTGAACATGACACCAATCTTCATTATTTTCATCAATACAATTACATCCCTGAAAGAAAATACAATGGAGCTGCAAAAATACAAGTTCTCTCCACAAGAAGACTAATGAAAATCTATCCCTAGAGAAAAATTTGACTTGGTACTTATACAAAATGATTAGGAATCATTCCCCGTGAATGGAGGAAGCTTTTCCCACCAAAATCCCTTGATTAGTGGATCTGGTTCCCAATATTAGGAATCTGCATTAAATGGCAAGGAACATATACCTAGATTTTCTCAATCATTGGAGTTCCACAATCTGTGTCATAATTCCATAATATCTTGTTGATTTATTATTTAATAGTGATCCTCCTGTAGTAGGGAGCAAGTCCCTAAATTATCTTCTCCTCCAAATCTTCATAATCTGCCCAATATTCTCATAATATTCCACAAAAATAAATAACATTATGCACAAATATGCAATTATTCATAAATCTTCCTCACGAATATATTAAAGTTAAAAATACATTATCTAATTGCAAAAAGAGAGGTTTAGTGTGCTAAAGGATGGTCAAAGGCCTTGATTTATGTTTAATTTAGAGGCATGGCCCTTAATTTATGTCTAATTTAGAGGCCCATCATTATGTACCTTGAGAGACAATGATGAAGGTGTCTATAACCATTGGTCTTTCCAACATTGTGCTTTGATATATTGAGAGATAGAGTTGTCAGTCAAGGCCTTGCTATGAGACAATGTTGGTTATAATGATGCTATATAGATGGATTACTAGTCTAACTCTTCTTATGATATCTCTTCAGTATTGAGAATAGCCATGTACCATTTATGAATACCTCCCTGGTTAAGAGGGAGTGTTGAAGAAAGTGTAACTAGGTTCGGTCTTCATAAATATGAAATGTACCTTTGATTATTGTATTTTGTAAAAGAAAGAAAAATTATTATTATTATTATTATTAAGCTTGGGTTTCTTGCCCAAGAAATTTGTTTTATAGGTCAAACACTAATTGAAAGTGCTTCTAGGATTGTCCTAGGTCAAGAAGTCAAATAGGGACATTGTCATAATATGAAGACCCCATCGGGCATCTTGTAAATTGTAAAAAGAATAATTTTTTTTATTTTACTAAGCCTTCCAAGACCAAGTCAGCCTAGAAGCTAAAATTCGTACCCTTGGAAAACCTATATATAGGATACAATTCAACCTCATTTCGATACATTCATTCCTCTGTCTCTGATGCGAAGGAAGAAGCAGAAAAAGGGCAGTGAAGAAGGCAGAAGAAGGACAAGAAGTGTTTTGGATTCCTCTCTCTCTTTCTCTCTATTTCTCTCTCTGCTCTCCAGCTATGGTTTCATTGTGAGGGTTCGATCTGATGAAAAAAGAGTTGAAGGAAGGGCCAATAAAGTCCCCTTCTAGATCCATAAGACAAATTAGGTCAAGTGATGCAGTTGTAGGCAAAGAAGAAGTAGTTCTAGTCCACACGTGCAAAGTAGCAGTTGCTGTCGGGGGGCCGAAGTTGCAGATCTGCAGTTAGGGTCGAAAACCTATGGCTGGAGGTCGAATAAGTGTTTCCGAAAGAGATTATGCTAGGTTTGGAAACCAGTAAAGCAAGAACATTATTAAGAAGTTGATCTTAGTCTTGGAAGGGCTTCACTGTTGGTCAAAGGTCTTGGTATTCATCAATAAATAATCTATAAGAAGAGATTGAAGGGTTCTCCTCTCAAGAGGAGAGGTTTTTCCCTGGCTTGGAGCCTACATCTTTTGTACTTGTATCTTTTTGATCTTGTTTTTGGTACTTGTTTGATGATTGAAGAACAATATAATAATAATAAGAATAAGATAATCTTAATAATTAAGTAAAAATGCATCACAAGCAGTTATCATAGTTAGAAGAATCATTAATGTCATCTTGCCCGAGATTCTTCAACAATAGAAAGATTCCTAGAGACATCCTCTGGGTTGATTGTAGACCATGCCTAGGACATCATAAGAGAGGAGTGCTTTGGATATTATGAGTAGGGATTTCTGCTACACTCCAACTGTCACGTAGTTGGAAAAACAAAATAAAAGGGGCTTGGTTCAATAATCTTTCATTACAGTAGACTCAAACACATGCATGGATCTAAATGCACAGGGGGTAGATGTAGTTCATCTCAAAGAGAAATCACTGATTCTCGTGGCTGACTCACAACAATAGGCAGCCTTAATATTGGGGTTGTAGTAACATGAAAAGGAGGAAAGAAAGGAGGGAATTCAGTGCATGGGGCCGGTTACAATACAAAATCCTAAGCAACAATGTTGAGACAAAAATATGGAAGATTGAAGAGGTGGAATGGCAGAAACAGTGGAGCGCTAATCATGGATACATTTATCACCAAATAACATTAAGTAAATTTGTGCACATTATACGTATATAAGTAAATTTGTAGCTAACACGGGTATTGTTACTACTTAGCAACAAGTATACAACCATTAACAAGAGTGAAACCTGCAACTTCATTACACTATTTCAAAGGGAGAAAAACATACATGAAGTGACAAACAAAGGAGAAAACATACTACACATTACTCTGATAGAAATCAACAAAATAGTTTCATTAACCCTCGAGTCCAAATGTTGGGCATGGAATCCCTCCAAGGCATGTTTTGGGGCTCAAAGCCCAAGTTTTGATGTGATATTGTTGTAAAGACTCTGCGAATTGCGGGCATGGAGCGCAAAATGTATGATAGAATGACAGGGTTGTCCGCCCTAGTTTTGTAATGTAATGTCGGCCTACCCATAGTACGTGGACCATGGGATTATATAAATAACACAAGGCTCTAAGTGTAAAAGATAAGTAAGCAAAAGTAGAAGTGAGAAGCAAAGAGTCTAAGTGTCTAAGGGTGTCTTGGGTTGTAGGGTAGGAGAAGGCTCTGTAGCTGAGTGCGTAGAGGCCTAGTAGTTCACAATTGAGTGCGCGGACCCCTGCAACGGAGTGCACAGGGAGGAGTCGAGTCTGTAACCAAGGAAGAAAATAATAAAGAGAAGTTTTATTTAAATTTTGTGTATCTGTTCTCGAGTTATTGCATGTTTGATATAAATTGCAAATAAATTGTTTATTTAATGTGCACAACTGTATGAATGGTGTATATTGTTAAGTGTAACTTAAAGCATGCAAGTAGACTAAGATAATCAACTAACATTGGAATATCAATAAGGACTTGGGTAATAACAGCGTTCGGACCCTGAGTAGGGCTGCACAAAGGTAGCATCTCAGGCTACGAGGTACGAGAAAGTGCGCGTGGCGACGTGTGCTCAGGGACGCACCGCGGACCCCTTGAAATCATCTGACATCTCCAGGGTGCGAAAACCTGGTTCTAGCACCATCCCATACTACTTCGGGTGAGACCTCAGTCTGCACTCTATGGAATGTTGTCGAAAGGGCCAGTAGTACTGGGATTTGTTTGGTTAAATCACCTCCGAACCTGGGTCATGCCCCCACAAGCAAATAAATGGTTCTATTGCTGAGACCAGGATCTACATAAGAGATGTCTGATGTCGTGTCACTAAAATCTGACAGAGAAAGAAATTAAAGAGTGGTTGGACAGAAAAATTCATGAGTTAGCGGCGCAGGAAAATAGGAATCCATGAGTATCAAATGAAGAGTGGTTAGAGCGCTACTTATATACAGAAATCCATGAAATTTTCTTTGCATCCTTCCCCTCTGAGTTGTATGAGTGGATCGCGAAGTTCGCAGACATTCAAGGAAGGTGTAGGCCCGAGAAACCTATTGTGTGGACTCCAGAGTTGATGCGTAGACTAGAAGCATCAGAAGATAAGATCACGCGTGTTGTGGACCATTGACTCAATCGAATTATAGGAGGGTTTATCACCAAGTTCATGGTAGACACTTCAGTCAGCTACAGCAAGGTAGAATGACGCTTCCTCAAAGGACCGCAAGGTAAGTATGTTAATATTTGAACACTTGGATTAAGATGCTACTGTGTGAAAAAACGGGTTATGCGAATGAATTGATGTTTGGGGCTACGCGAAGTGGGAGGATATAAAGAAACGAAGGTAGCGTAAAGATAGAAACGAACCCCTTGATTTCACCTCGACGAGAAAGCGAGGAAGAGCTCGTGAAAGTTTCACCAAGAAGTGCGATCAGTCTGATAAGACAGCGAATTCCGCGCATACCACCCCCACCTACACCACCACCAGTTTCACCATCTTCACCCCCATCTCTGCCCACACCACCTCCACCACCACCACAGTTCAATATGGCAAGTGCAATAAAGTTGCCAATGTGCAGAGTAGGGAATGAAGATCCGGACCAATTTTGGTTCGTGGTAAAGGTTGTATGGGAAGCGCAAGGGGTCATGGATGACAACCTTAAGAAATAAACATTGGTCAGTGCCTTGCAGGATCGTGCACTGACATGGTACATTAAGAATTCCAATGACAATCCAAACGTAGGAATCACGGATATCCAAGCTACGCTAAACAAGGAATTTAGCAGGCCAAAATCGAAGACACAATCGATTATCAGGTTTAAGGAAATCGTGATGCTTCCAGGTGAGACCCCCTGGGAGCTGGATCAGAGACTGAAGGGTATCATTTGTGAAGCCAATATGACCTTAACGGACGGGAAACACCACACATGGTTCATAGCATCATTAACACCGCATCTAAGGACCACGTTGTCATAGCAGAAGCTATCCACTCAGGCTGAAGAGTTGGAGATTGCAATGAGACTGCACGAGACCTTGATACAAGATCTTAACCTGGGAGTCCAACAGATTCACACGCAGTTGAATAACTTGTGTCTCAAGATGCAAAGCTTGAAACAAGACAGGACAGCCCGCCCAGAAGCATGTGAGGAGGTATGGTGCATAAAGTGCAAAGGCCAAGGACATGACAAGGACCATTGTCTAGACGTACCTAGTGGGAAGAGGGTTGATGCCATTGAAACCAGAGGCACAAACACGACCAAGCACGACGCCTGCATTATGGTGCATGATTTTTCAAATAGGAGGGAAGCATGCTACAAATAACTGCCACCTATTACATAAGTATACGTAGACATCCCAGTAGTTGTTCCGTAATTTCTACAGGTCAGTAGGCCATGATGAGTGCACCTATAGAAGTTACGAACTGATGATGGATAAGACTCCTACCTATATAGTTTAGATCAAAACACGAGCCCTCAATCAAAATGTAGGGATGTTGTGCACTGGATTTCAAGAGTGCGGATGAGGTCGAGGCAGAATGGGACCAGGAAGGGGTCGCGGTCAGCTGATTTGTTACAATTGTGGAGGGCCAGGGTGTTACACAGTAATTTGTCACTATCTCCCTGTCAGTCTACCTGCTGTGTCATGGGACCAAATTAATCATGCTCATGCTCTCTAATGTTGCCAAATGACCCACTTTGCCAAAGTTCTTCTATCATCGCGACTGTTGTAAAAATAAACGCGCTGATGAGCGCTCCAAAACAGACCTAATGCGCTGCCAGCGTGAAAGTACACGTGATTCCCGCGCTGGTCGAATTTCATGTGACAGCGCATTCGTTACTTATATCTGATCGCGCTAATATGACTTTCTTTGTTATTCAGCAGCGATGTCAGCGCTCCAGTGCAGTTATTTACTCGCGATGATCCGGTCTAGGCGAGTTTGTTCTAACAGCCGGCCTTCCAGATGACTCCAGACCTGGTTGTTGGCCTTGTAAATGTCGCCCTCCCTTCTCTGGCATGTCTGTTTCGTCATTTGAGCCACCTTTCTTGGAGATAAGCTCATCCTCCCACATTCATGGAGACTCCTTCTCCTATTGAAGCCTCCACCACTGCCATGAACTGCTAGTTTGGAATTCATGGTGTTTGGAGTGTTGCTGATAGTGTGTGAGCTTGATAGGTAGCTCGTGTGACAAGTGTGGGATTGCTAGAGTGCTTAAGGAAGGTTGTGAAGTGTTTCCATCTTGTGTAAACTTGTGTGAGAGAGAGTTTTGTCTTGGGATATCTACCTTGAAGGGTGAATGCTTGAGGGA
>APFE031253414.1:118206-131434 GCA_000404065.3 Pinus taeda | reverse complement strand
AACCCTTTGAGAGAGCCCTCTCAGGCTAAGGAGGCTAAGCCTTAGTCAAAAGATTGGTTTGAAATAGTTACTTGAAGTCTTCCTGGTCTGCAGCCTTCCAGGGTCTGATTTTGAGATAACATGTGGATTAAAGTTGATTACTTGCATGGGTCTTGAAGGCCAGATTGGTCTTCTTTTGGTATCCATTATGGATTATTCGAAATGAATTCAAATTTCATAGATTTTGGATTTATATATTTTTTCATTCTACATTTGATGCTAAAGAAACACCTTTCAAGCTTATAAATAAGGTAATAATATGTTTGAATGATTCCTCGTAAACAATTCATAATTATAATGATGTTAACTAGCTCTTTGAAATTTTGTTTAATTTTCAAATATTTAGCAAAATATTGGTGAAAAAAGGGAGCGTAATGTTAGATACAGAGAAATCTTCGGTGTTATTAAAATTATTTTCCAGAAATAAGACCCCTAAAATATTAAGACATGTAAGAAAATTTCATACCACTCATTGGTACATGTGAAGTTCCTGGAGTTATCATGGAGTAATAAAGTGTCAGAGAGAGAGGCAGTAGCTAAGTGCCTATATAAATTCCTTCAAAAAGAGTTTGGTTCTTACTGGATTCTATAAGATTCAGTTCTTGGGCTAGATCAGGGAGGAGATCTAATATCCTTCCAATTATTTTCCAAGTGGGTATTTGGGATTTCAACCCCTCACCCCACCCTTTAATTTTACTTCCTACGTTAAATATGTTCATGTTGATAGAGAATGTACCATGCAAGTCATTTTAGAAATATTCATCAAAATTAAAAGTATCACTAAATCCTAGGTAAAGAAAACTTTTCACGTTTTTGGTGCTATTCTTCTTTGCATAGAAAATAGAATTGATAAATTATATATGGGCTTTCCAAATGTTGGGTTTTCAGAAGACATCAAGGTCACTTTAGCTACAATGGAGAAAGAGAAAGGGCACCTTTTGGCATGGAAATAAGATAAATGGAGAATAATCAGTAGAGCCACTTGGCTCAAGGATGAAGACGAGAGTACAAATTTTTTTTAGAGTCATGCAAAATGAAAGAAGGTGAAAATTACTATTTGGAAGATCACTAATGTGAAAAATACTAGAATGTACTATTTTTTATTATATCTAGAGCAACAACACCATGATAAAGGGGAACATGTTCACCCATAATATTATCGCTAACAGGTTGGAAATGATCAACAACAAGAATCAGGGTTGACACTACACCAATATTTTAGTTCTCCTGAAGCCACTGAGGTATGTATACATGTTTGGATATTTTATTTATTTGAAAAGTTGGATGTAGAAGGGCCATATTTGTCACCTCCAGTAAATTGGAATCTATACTACTATCACTGAGGCTCTGTTGAGTGATCAAGAAATACTTCACCAGCTTTTGGAACAACACCCAAAATTAATGCAAATGCTCCAGGTATCTTTTATAACTTCAACAATTTTTTGATAGTGACCTTGAATGTTGGAGTAATGTTAGTTATATTTTGTTGAATAATTTGTGCTATTTGAATAATCCTCAAAATGCCATTTGGTTGTAGCATCTGCATTTGTTTTCTTCAACTGATATATTCACATTCCTTGGTTAATAATCTATTTATTTCATAGGTGCATATGTAGAAATATAGATTTTTCATCTATCACAATTTTCACATTGATATCTCCATCGCATGCTTTTTGTTGCATCTCCTCGCTCTATGTGCTATCTGGATTGCATCACATGTTTTCCATTACATCAAAAAGACCACATAGACTGGTAATATTTGCAGTATGCGCTGTGTAGATTCCTACATGAGTTGGTTAACTATTTTTTCCTGATTACTAGACACATAATCCATAATGCCATTGGAAAAACATGTAGTGCACATGTTGTTGCAGCCTTGAAGTCTCTTTTTGGACTTGATTTTGGGTCATCAAACCATCAAACTAAGGAAAATTTGAAATATGTGTTTTCCATGATGAACCTCCATACAAAGAAAATAAACAACCATAGAACAAATGTTTCATTGCACATAGGGACTACCTTAGATCAGGTAACAAACCTTGAAGCTAATGTGTTTCTTTAAGCATGTTTCATTTCAATCTAGTTCTTTCTTGTATTTATTTCTTTCCACTAACTAATAATTTATGATGGTAGACCTAGACAATTATCAGAGAAATTGTTTTTTTGTTAATAATCCTATAGGTATAATTCAGTTGTCAGAGATAGTGCCAAAAAAAGAGTTTTCATATTCTAAAACTAAGATTACAATTTCATCTTTGTATTTTCCACCTCATCAATCTATTAATCTTAATGAAGATTTCAAAAGAGTCAACACCCTCCAATGAAAAAATCAAAGAATGATTCTAGAGTATTGAAACAGTTGATGATTCTTATTTTGCAGGGGGTATTGCAGACAAATTTATGTGGGAGTGCCCAAATTCATCACTAAATAGGCCTACATTTCCTATGTCTCCATTAAAGAGAAAATTGGCTTAAGTGGATGGCCCAAATAGGCATTAGAAAATTGATGGCATTGGTTCAAGAGTTGTGGCAGAAGCCAAAGCCACTGCCTTGTTTGTTTGTATAGGAGGTACAATTGTTTCCTCATCTGGTCCAACCATAAGAGACACATTTCAATAACACAAAGCTAATATTAGTATACCACCTTCTATGCATGTTTATTATTATGTTGCAATAATGATGGCATGAGTATCAAATCCAATGTTTTTAATGTTCAATGTGGAGGGTCTATTGGTGGTATGCCACCATTTATTCATGTGGATGAATTTATGTCTAGACAACATGAATGCTAATAGCCAGTAGCTTCAGCTGGTGAAGACCTGCAAAAAGTTATGCAAACACTGCCACCCGAGACTGAGAGCAGTGTTGATAAAAATACTAAATCTAGACAGCTAAAGTCTCACCTTGAATATGACTTATAGGAAACTAATATTAAGTTGGAAGTTGTTTCTGAATCATAAGACTTGTTGAATCATAATCAATTTTCCTTTTGATTCAAATCAAGATGAATCAAACCATCCCCCATTCCTCACTCCTTCAAGAAACATAGTTGGATCCTTTCAATAAAATTAATTTGGATAGTTCCCTAGTTCACTGGGACTACTATTTCTTTTTGCAAATTCAAACAATCCCCCTCCACCTCTTTCAAGAAGCACAGTTGGATCCTTCTAAGAAAGTGACTTGGAGAGTGCCCCAAGGGATAAGTTGAGGGTGCCTTGCATTGAGATGTTGTTAGTGGACGTTGTCGAAGTAATCCCTCAGGTGAGTCCAACCTTTTGTGCAGCAAAAGATGAGAAAACACATGTGAGGATTTCCCTTTTGGTTGGTCTCCATTCCTCTTCATTCAGAAGGGCCTTCATGCCATTCCCAAGCTTTCCAAAGATGACATGGAAGATTTTATATTGATGGTAAGTGCATTCCGATTAGATTTAAGAAATCTTATTCAACATTTACCATTGCATGATGCTCATTTTTGGTTACTTGAATATAACTCCCTTCTTGGTTTCAAGTCTAAGAGGTAGCTAGTAATGGCTATGCTTCTAGAACCATAAGAATATCATGATGAACAACATGAAATTGTAGTTCGTAAATCTCGACTTCTTGTGGATTCATTTGAGCCACTTGCTTATGTAGAAGCCAACGTTTTACAGGGAGGAATTCTTGTAGAGTTTGCAACTAGTCTAGTAGTTTTACAGTAGTGGCTTTCATTAATATGTAGAGAAATAATTGATACTACAAATTCTCTCTTTTTGTGTTGCCCCAAATGATCATTGAATATTTTTCCCCAACCTAGTGAGTGGGAAATTTATTATTCTATTTTTATTTAATCCACTAAATTTTGCTATGTATTGCTATAAGGTTGTTTGAAATATGATGTAAAAGAACCCTTTCAATTTTATGGACTCTGTAAAAGCGTTAGGTAGATATTTAGCTTAGTGAATTTTAGTGCAAGATGTAGCCATGAAGGCAATCACATCCAAGAAGTGGTTTTGAAAGCATCGTTTTCCTTCAACAAGTTGTCCTGAATTATTAGGTAAATATTGACATTGGCAAATTTTATTCCGGGGCATAGTTTTGAAAGCATTCATGTCCTTTAACAAGCTATATTATATTATCATTTAATTTTCCTTTATGAGCTTGTGTCTAATAAAATTGTTTGATGAATATGTTCCTCTCTTTGATATTGCCTTATTAATGAAGAAGTTTACAATTTTTCAGGTCATTTGACAAAGTATTTTGTGTGATCCAAAATTAGTGTTCCAAGATGTGTGTCAAATACAAATGAACTATTCAAAACTGAGCTCTTCTCTAGAGATTAACCTCTATTCTAAACACATCCTAGGTTTGAAACTAATCTCTAGTTTGCTTGATTACATTGGAAAATAATAAATAATAGATGATTACAATGTTGCATTGCAACATTCATTCCCATGAACTTCAAACGCAAACACAATCAAATTGTTATAAAAAAAAAAATAAAGGGATTAATGAATAAATTGTCGTCCTTCCCTTCACAGTGGTTCAGGAGGAGGCACAGAATCATGTCCATGACATTTGTGTGGTTCTTTACCTTTTTTTGGCAATTATGGCATTCCTGCCACCAATCTTCTTTCATTTCACATTGAAGCATCATGACTAGGAAATCCTCGCTCAAGATGATAATTTTGGATTGATTTATACCCAATTAGGCTCCTCTCTGAATTGGATTTGGAATTTATGAATCTTGCATTTGTGTCACAAACTTTGATCTCGTTTCTACAAAATTGAGCTTGTTTCTGAATTGGGTTTGTAAGATAGGGGATTCCTGAAAATTGGGTGTCATGGATGCTGAGAATTCATGGTGTTTATACAAAATTTTTTAAATTTCATTCAATATTTCATTGGAGCATTGACGATTTTGTATGTAATATGGATTCTAATCACTAGAATTATCGTGTTCACCCTCCTCTGATTTCACCTACACCCAACAATGTTGGTGGGTATAATTTACCAGCAGAATTAATGTCCTTTTATTCCTTTATGGGGCAACAACTTGATGTTCCATTTTCAAATACTCAAATGATCTCGAGGGAAGATAAACTTCTATTTCAAAAACTTAAACAACACTTTTGATATAGTGGATAGATTGGATCTGGATTCTTTAAGTCTTCTGGATCCTTGGCAAGTCATTTGTTTGTTTATTTGTTGTTTCATTTTAAAATTTTGTTTCAAAGATAACTTTATAAGATAGGTTTCCATGTTTGTGAAAAATTACTAAGTGAAGGCTTCAAATTAGTGGTATTATTATGTGTGCATTCATGCATGTTTTTTTTCCCTTACCTCATATGCAAGCCATTAAGAGTGGTACTCATTAGGTCTAGAGGCCTCAGTTCGATATTATTATAATTTTCTAGTGTCCAAGGTGTCATATATTTGGTTTTTTTTTACTTTTCCCTGACAAAGCTCAGGTATTAATAATAACACCATCTTATCTTAGGAACCCATATTCCAATTATGTCTTGGAAGGTCGTCATTAGCACCCTAAAAATTTACAATCATCACATTATATCTCTTTATTATGTCGTTGATAGCCGTCCTGGTGAATTGGGGCACTCTCGAAATTTCTTTTCTTAGAAGGATCCAACTGTGCTACTTGAAAAGGGGGAGGGGATGGTTTGGAATGTAAAAAATGATATCAGTCTTGGGGAACGGACGGGGTCAACCTAGTTTCACTCTTTTTGGAAGAGGCTGGCAATGGATTCAACAAGATTGAGGATTTTATTGGAGAGAGGAGGACTCAACCCATATGGGATCACAATGTGATGGAAATTTTAGTTTTTGGGATTAGTTTCCAAAGAAAAATAGTTTGGAGAGTCAGATTGGGCTCCAAATGGAATGTACAAAATTGATATTTCGTATATATCTGTGGATTCATGTATGGAAGCGAGAATGGGATAGTTTTACAGTATAAATAAAACCCTAATATGTACCAGAATGGTAGTCTCATGCTTTTAAAGATGAACTAAAAGCTGGGAATGACTCACCAGGTTTTGAATATATCGAGAAGAGGACAACTGCTTCAGGAAGATAGATATTTCCAACCACAACGAGAATAAATGAATCTGAGTTTTTGAATGAAGATTCAATGGTTTCATTCAATATTGGATATACCGCGATCAATGGACTGGAGATTCGATGGTGGCATTTGATATTGGGTCTGTCGCGATAAATGGATTGAATATTTGATGGTGGCATTCAATATTGGGTTAGCTAGTCGTAAAACCATAATTCACAACTCTCTTAGATGTCATTTTCCCACCCAATGAAATTTTTTTGGTTGGGAGGGGTATTGTAAATCAAAATTAAAGATTAAATTTTTAAAAAGTTTTAAATTTTTCCAATGCTAAAAAAATAGATACAATAGTTTTTTATTTTTTATTTTTTAGTTACATATTTTAGTTGTATTTGAAAACTAATATGATTTTACATGTTTTTGGTTGTGATATTAGGTGGTATTTATTATAATAATAAAAATAAAATAATTTAATTTTAAGGCTATGTTTTGATGCAATGATTTTGTTATTAAAGTTTATGGAGACAAAATGTGAGATGTTGGAAGGAAACTAGTGCTTTTAACATCGTTTTATTGAAAACATTTAGGTTTTCTTGCATATTAGGTGGGAAAAACTAAAATAAAGTATATAGTAAATGGTTTATATATTTAAAACAAGTGTTAGTTTATGAAAATTCATATGTCAAATTTGGAAGGAGTAGGATACACATCTTTCTTTCGGTTAAATATATTCAAATTGTTGTACAAATGGGATTGTAAGACCCTATGTTTTCATCTTGAGAAAATGGAGTTCTCTCCTAGTCATTCACGTAGTTTAGGTTGTTATAAGAAAAGTAGGTGCTTTTCCTTAAGACGTGAACATTTCAGTTTAAGCAGTGTGATAATGTGGTTTCAATGAGGCATTAAAAGAGGGAATGAGCATGCACATTCAGAATGCTAGTGCTAGGTTCAACTTTAGGCGTGAGTGCATGTCTAAGAATAATCTAACAAAGGTTGAAGAGTTTGAATAGTTAGATATGTTGGAGGGTTAATGTAGTCTCATTTATAGGTTTAGACAAGTAATTTAAGCACCATGAGAAGTTGTGAAGAAAAATTAAGACATTTAACAAGCTAAACGGAGGAAACTTGGTAGTGGTACTAAGTGAACATTCCTTTTTCAAAGTTCATACCCTCTCCTTAGCACTACAACTTTGCAAGGAAAATGAGAATGAAAAATAGATGTGCAACCCACTAAATAAGTTGGTAAGGTTGTTGCAACATATATAGGGGTCATGTCGTGTTGCAAAAGGAGGTGTTGGCCCACTCCCATTTTCAATAATCTGTCAACCTTTGAATTTAATTCCCTGTGAATGTGATCAAATGATATGATCCTAAATATTCTTATAATCTCCATTATTCTAATCATCCTATGATCCAATAAAGAAGTGTATAAGGAAGTATAACCTTTCATCCAATCTATAACAACCTTTGAATCCCCTATGACTTGTAAGTTTAGATTGTTGAAGTGACATAATTAAAATGACTAACATAAACGACTAATTCATATTATTGTGGTTCTTGTTATGTAGTCATAATTTTGTTCCTAAACTAAATTAGTCATTCACATTAGCCATTTTTAGTAATATTACTTATTAGCTAGTCGCATATTTTAAGTTGGGACTAAATTAGTCATTTATGTTAGTCGTTTTTAGTTGGGTCTCTTAATATTGCTAATTTTTGGTAGTATTTCACTTGGAAAATTTATGGCGACTAACATTTTTAGTCACTTAGTCACTAATTTCACCATTTCCTACTAGTGAGATCTCCCTGTACTCCTCCACGACCTTGTCCATCTGTTTCTGCGGTGTGGAGGAGCCCTCTCTAGAGGTTGTGGAAGTGGACACAATATTCTTCTTTCCTTGAGGGAAAATCACAATGAATACAAATTTCCCGGTCTAGTAAATTATCTTACTACATTGCTTTGCAGAGATCAAAGAGATGGCGGTAGGCGGTGCTACCTTTGGTATCATGTATATATTATTTCCAAAAGAAATAATAATAGTGCAAGGCCTAGACTCAGACACAACAATATTCTTCCACAAGTATGGTTGGCCTAATAATACATCACAAACTTCAAGAGGAGTAGCATCGCTTAGTAACTCATCTGTGAAAGACTTGATGTTGTAGGGAAGGCAACACTGGTGGTTGATGCCGAGATATTGTCCTTGGTGAAGCCACCCGATGGTGTACGGCTACGAGTGTGGTGTGGTTGGTAGGTCTAACTGCTTCACGACCTCTACTTAAATGAGGTTCTTTTTGGCATTATGGTACATATGTTGTACTTGATGGAAACCCACTCATCTTAGATGATAAATTATAGTGCAGCAGAGTTCACGCACTTTCATGAAGATAAAAGTTTCTTTCATGTAGAGAAACGTTCACAGAATTTTATGCAGAGAAAAGTTTATTTCATGTAGAGAAAAGTTCACAGAATTTGTTAGGGTCCCACCCTAACCCCCTTATCTATGTAATGGGACCACGTCATAGTTAAGAGTCAATAAAGCCCATATTAATAATTGTAAGTGGTTAATCTGCAATTAATAACGGAACCACAGTTAGTTGCAAATGGGCCATAGTATTAGATAGATGGTATTAGTAATACCACGGTATTGGCCCGTGGTATTACATGTATGAGTCATATATAAAGGATAGAGACTCCCTACGAGCTCTGCTCTATTGGAGGTTGTCCCCTCGAAGAGGCAATTGAACATTACTCTCTGAATAATAAAATCATTGCTATTCTATGTTCTGGGTATCTTTTCTTCGCATATTCTGTATTTGGTTATCATTTGTAGGTTAAGAGCATAACAAGTGGTATCAGAGCACTTTCCAGTGCTAGTGGGATCTTCATTTCATAGCAATTTTTTTTTTTTGCTAGAGACGTGTTCCGGCATCTTTAAACCATGGGATCTGTCATTGAGTGCATAAATCTGCGGATTTGGGGAGGCATGCACGCAGCAAATACAAGAGGTGGTCACGTCTGTTGGACTCCCTTGTAACCCCTATGGGTACCCCTTTGAGTAGTAGCGCATTAGACAGAACCGCGCACGGACTGTCTTCCACGTACCCTCTGGGTATATCGGAAGCCACCTAGGCTCCTTTGAAACCTTGCCATAGATAAACCGTCAGCCATCTCGCAGCTACAGTACACCGAGAACAACACTCGGAGAGATTACTCACCCGTACGATAGGGTAGTCGGGTTGTACGGCTAAGGGTACAGTTGAGCCTCCTTAGTTAGAGCCCTGAAACATTAGGCCGAGTACTACTGCCAGACCCTTATGTATATTGCGATCTGTAGCACCTGACACTCCTCAAGACCCTAGTTCCCTTTTCTATCATCATCTCTTCCATATCCGCTTGTGCAAAGGAGTGCAGCAGTAGCAGACATCGGTCCCAATCAACCATTCCGATCTATTAGATCCATCAAATCCGTAGAAGCAGTCAGTTCTGCCGTCCAGCGCTATCAGATCCACCATTCAGACCTCTCAAATCCACCAGATTAGAGTCGTTGTGAAGGGTTCCTATACCGGGGTATAATTTTCGCAGGACTTTTGGCCACATTAACATTTTCAGAATTTGGCCACTGCAGTATTGATAAGGGAGGAGTAAAACACCATTAGGAGTTTTCAAAAAAAAAAAAAAAAAAATCTGAGATCTTTCGGGGCGCTTATTAGTGATCTAGCCCATCAGAATCAGGACGACGAGCTGAGCACGGTGGTACCATTCAATTTTTAGTGAATTTTGTTTTAGGCGGTCCCACTTTTCAAAAAATCCGGTTGGTGTATGGTAGCAACTAGAGATCAAGCAATAGCCAATGAAAGGATGGACAAACTTGAAGAATCAGTGCATAACCTCGGCATTCAAGTTACCAGACTAGTTGGCATAGTCGAAAACATAGTCTCGAAGGGCAAGGAGCATGCCCACGAGGAAGAGTATAATGGCCAGGAACACAATGAGGGTGAGTCTAGCCACTCTCCTCACATCTGGCAAACCCACCCACAACCCAGTCAGCAACCTCCCAAGTTGGATATGCATAAATTTGACGGTTCTCACTCATCGGCATGGATAGCACAAATGGGGCAATATTTAAAAAAAAATCGCATCTACGATGATGAGACTCAGCTTATGTTGGGGAGCATGTACCTGGACAATGAAAGGTGGCAATGGTGGTAATGGAAGCAACGTTGCACTGGAACTTTTAGGACTTGGCTCAAATTCACCAAAGCTCTTCAAGACCGCTTTGACCAGGAATCATCTTTTTTGGGTCGTCTTACTAAGCTCAGACATACTGGTATAGTGGGTGAATATATTACAGCTTTTGAATCCTTAGCCTTCCGTACTTGGGGTCTCTCATATGGGTTCTACACGGAATGTTTTATCAGCGGTCTTAAAGAAGCTATCAAAGCCCAATTCCTACTGCACCACCCTGCCACATGGACGGAGGCTTGCAAGGTAGCTCGTAACGTTGAAAGTGCATTAGCAGCCCACTACAGTCGCCCAAATTTCTCCGCTAAATGTCGCCCCCCACAGGCTCACAACATAAATCAAACACTTAAAGTCCAAAAGGTGTCACCTGTGGAGATGGCCGAAAGGAGAAAGCAAGGCCTATGTTACTACTGTGATGAAAAATACTCCCCAGGGCATAAATGCAAGGAGCCCAAATGTTTTCAAATTGATGCCACTGACTACAGCTCAACAAAGGAAGAGCCACCACTGGAGGAACATGAGCAGCTTGAAGAAGACAACCAACAAGACAATGTCTCTGATGAACCAGTCATTTCGTTGCATGCTTTGGCAGGGATTTCTTCCCCTCAAACTCTCAAAACCAGAGTTTTTATTAAACATCACCTAGTAGTAGTTTTGATTGATAGTGGAAGTACACATAATTTCATCCATCAGAAAGTCGCAGAAGCAGTACATTGTTTTGTACGAGCAGTTTCTAACTTCCAAGTTCAAATTGCAGATGGAGGCACAACGAAATGTGAAGGCTGCTGTGAAAATGTCAAACTTCAAATGGGGGATTATCAGTTGAAAACCCACATGTTTTCCATACACATGGGGGGTTGCGACATTGTCCTTGGAGCTGACTGGCTCCGCACTCTTGGGCCAATCACAATGGATTTCTAGGAGTTATATATGAGTTTTAAGCATAACAACTACACACATACCCTCCGTGGACTTCAGGCGGGAGCCCCCTCTATCATCAGCTCGCATAGGATGGAGAAATTGTTAAAAAATGGCAATCATGGAGTTGTAGCTCAATTTAATGCCATCCAGGTAGTCGAAACCAAGCCACCGCCAATTCATCCTGAGATGCAACAGATTTTAAATAACCATCTTCCAGTCTTTGACAAGCCTCAAGGGCTTCCACCCTCGCAAGGGGAACATGATCATAGCATCACCTTGGTTCCAGGGGCCCAACCCCCAAATGTGCGCCCATACAGATATCTGTTCACCCAAAAGAATGAAATAGAAAAAATCAAGGAACTTTTGGAAGCCGGTGTCATTCGTCCCAACATCAGTCCTTATTCATCCCTAGTGTTCATGGTGCTCAAGAAAGATGGGGAGTGGCGGATGTGTCCTGACTTCAGGGCCCTCAATAAGTTGACAGTCAAAGATAAATTTCCCATCCCGGTGGTTGATGATTTGCTAGATGAACTCAATGGGGCTCCATTTTTCACGAAGCTGGATCTTCGCTCAGGCTACCACCAAATTCGCATGAAGGAAGTCGACATCCACAAGACTGCTTTCAGAACTCATGAAGGCCACTATGAATTCCTGGTCATGCCATTTGGTCTTTGTAATGTCCCCTCTACTTTTCAGAGCCTTATGAACCGCATTCTCAAACCATATCTCAGGAAATTTGTCCTTGTCTTCTTCGATGACATCCTCATCTATAGTTGCACTTGGGTCGCACATCTTCAGCATGTAGATCTACTCTTGCAATTGCTCCGCAAGCATAAATTATTTGTGAAGATTTCCAAGTGTTCGTTTGGCATGGCAGAAGTAGAGTATTTGGGCCACATTTTGGGGTGTGAAGGTGTCAAGGTGGACCACAAAAAGATCCAAGAAATGCAGGAATGGCCTCAACCTAAGACCTTGAAGAGCTTGCGAGGATTTTTGGGTCTCACATGCTATTATTGTAAATTTGTCTGCAACTATGGTCGCATAGCGAAGCCCCTCACCCAACTCCTAAAGAAAAACTCATTCTTCTGGAATGAGGAAGCACAACAGGCCTTTACAGCTCTAAAAAATGCCATGTGTTCCACTCCAATTTTAGCACTACCTGACTTCACCAAATCTTTTGTCATTGAATGTGATGCTTCGGGTACAGGTATTGGGGCGGTCTTAATGCAGGAAGGGCGACCGTTGGCCTTCACAAACCAACAACTCAGTGGGAGGAATATGGGCCAATCTACCTACGAGAAGGAAATGATGGCCATCTTACATGCAGTCGAAACCTGGCGACCTTACTTATTGGGGGCGACATTTCCAAATCCACACAGATCATCACAGTCTTAAATATTTTTTGGAGCAACGCCTATCCTCCCCACAAAAAATAAATGGCTAGCCAAAATGCTGGGATATGATTATGAGATCATTTACAAGAAAGGGAAAGACAATAGTGTAGCAGATGCATTATCTCGCCAATTTGAGGAGGAAAGTACCCTGCTAGCTATTTCCATCCCCATTCCAGAATGGATTGAAGAAGCTCGCAGAGAATGGTTTTCACACCCAGGGCTCTCCCAACTCATTTCTCAATTGCAGGCAGATCCAAATTCCACCAAGGGCTACTCGTGGCAGGATGATATTCTTCGCTACGAGGACAAAGTCGTAATATCACCAGCATCCACCTTCAAAAGTCGCATTTTGGCAGAGATGCACTCATCTCCCATTGCAGGACATTCGAGCTTTCAGAAGACGTATGCTCGCACCATAAGATCATTTTTCTGGATAGGCACGAAAAAGGACATCCTTACCTTCGTAACTGAATGCAAGGTCTGTCAACGCCACAAAGGGGAAACAATCAACACACCAGGCACATTACAACCATTGCCCATTCCGGCATCAATTTGGACAGAAGTTTCTATGGATTT